>JAKRZM010000778.1:175523-214479 GCA_036379175.1 Heliconius cydno galanthus | reverse complement strand
GTTCCTGAGTACACATCAAATGGATTCTATTTAAAAAAAAACATGTTAAAACTTCATATACTCGTACATATTATATATGTGTTTGAGGCCAGTCGTGGCGCAGGGGCACAAGCGAGTGACTGTTGTGGGTTTGATTCCCACTTGAGCAGTGGAAGTGGTGAGCGGAGAAAATTAACACCAGCCTCCCTTTCCGCTTCCTATCCTGCTAAATGCATACGGGACGCTAAAACAGAAAAAACCTATTCACTAGCTTTCGTCTATATCTAACCAATAGTTGCGCATTATATTATAAACATTCTAAGTGAAATAACTCCGACTACAAGTACAATGGGTTACATGGAAGTTATTAACGTTATGTTTTTTATCTCTAACTACCCTGCAATGTGCAGTTAATGGGTAGACAGAGGGAACCTGGAACCTTGTGTTAAGACATTGTGTACCCATTACAACACTTCCGTTCCCCAATTACTACTGAAGCAGAAAAATTTAATAATTTAAAGTAATAATCATTAAATACGAAGGAATACTATTTCGAACTTTAATATCTTAAATATTAATATAAGATTAATATAAGACAAAACAACGGCAAACTGCTAGTTCCACATATTATACCTACGCGAAACTAATAATAAATTATCAATACATTTGTAATTAAGGTCATAAGATAGCCCAAATATTCCTCGAACGTCGTCTAAGTCTCGTCTGGTCCCGTTCGGTCTAAGGAGGTTAATAGCTTATAAGAAAGTCTAGGTTTTACCTATTAATGATCCTAAAATAACATAGAAATAACTAAAAGTATTTCTTAGGAAATTTCAAGTTCATAGAAGCTGTTTTTTATTTTTATTTTGTTTTAATTTTATATTGAGGCCAAGCGTGCACAAGCGTGCGTCTGTGAACGGATGAACGGAGAGTTTATTGTATAGATATTATCTTTTAAATGATTATGTTATTAGAATACGAAAGTAATTCAGCTCAGTAAATAATTAACCTCAATAATTGTACCTCAAGCGGGCGAAGCCGCGAGCGAGTCGCGGTCACATGCTAGTGCCCCGGCGCCACGACTTGCCTCAGCATATATTTATTTAATAGCACTTAAGTTGATTCGAAGTCTTGCTCTTAATTTACATTAGGCGCTATTATTCTTAATTAAATAGCAAAGCAGCTTGACGCTGTTTCTAACATAGATAGAAGATACCTAGAGGTAATTTGTAAATAACTGGTTTTAAAAAAATCCCGCTGAGTTTCTTGCGCCGGTTCTTCTCAGGTCTGAGGCAGCAATTTTAATGAACTGGTGGTCAATTATTTCTTTTTTTTTTTATAAATTTCCGCCAATATGTGTGGAGTGACGGTACTTAATACACCAGTCCCCAATGAGGCCCCAGCGCCACACTGGTCACAATTTAAATTATGGTTTCTAGTATTATTATTTTTTTTAAAACCTGATATCATTTTTTTCTACGGAAGCTAGTTTTTAATAGATATCGCTTGTATAAATGAATAATGTATAAATAAAAATGTGCTAATGCAAAAAATGCATATTAACATATATTTATAGTTTCATAGTATGAATGTTTGTTGTTGTTTTTGTAACTTCCCAGGCAGTCGGAACCTGGAATCCTAGTGTTAAAACACTCCACTAACATTAGGACACTTCCGCTTCCCTTTACGCTGAACACTGCTACAAATAAGTAGCGTCGAGTTTCGCCACTCAACACTACATGTTCTATGAGAGCGGTAAGCGGAGAGCGCGGTTTCTTAACACTTCAGTACTTCGATGCCTTTTCGTCCAATTTTCGATATATTTCGTGTTAAGTGGCAGAACCACCCAGAGCATATCTTAAAGAAACGGAAAGTATTACAAGAGCAAGTGAAAATTGAAAAAGAAAAAGGAAACTCGGTGATCATTGTCTACGATAAATTAAAGATTCCTCACAAAAACCCGAACTCCCAAACCAAAACCAAAAGAATGCTTTCCAGTTCACCAGAAAGTGGCCACAACAATGCACCAAATACACAGTTAAATAAAAAGAACAAGACTAGAAGTAACTTAAACAGATCGTCCAGCCTTGCTGAGGGGCCAGTAAAACCGGGTCTATTGAACTTCCTTAGTGGAAAAAACTCAAACTACTCCTCAAAAGAAGCTTGAAAATACAAACAATGTCTTGTAGGCATTAACACTCTCCTCCCACATAGAAAAAACAGAATTAAAAAAAAAAACAAAAAAGCTAACAAATAACAAATTAATTCTTCCAATCCGGCTGGTCACCGTGGAAGATCAAGACCGAAACCCTCCAAAGTTATCAAAAAATATAACTTAACAAAATAAATCCTAACAATAAGTTATACACAATAACGAACTGGGCACGGAAAGCTCAGTCAACGGAAAACTGGCCATCTTTGGAGGAGGCCTTCACCTGCACTGGCTGCAGGGATTCTTGCATATTACAACAAATCAAATCATATATACATACAAAAATCTATACTATAATATAATAAAGCGGAAGAGTTTGTTTGTTTGTTTGTTTGTTTGTTTGTTTGAACGCTAAGATCTCTGGATCTACTGGATCGATTTACGAATTCAACGTCATACTATGTTTATCAAAGGAAAAAGACATTAAAATAAATTAATATTTTCCCGAATAATTCGAACCCACAACTATTGCATTAACTGTAAGACACTGTCTCACTACGCCACGAGGGACTAAAGTAATAATATAAATAAGTTAGAATAATTAGTAATGACAATGTAAATAAAACAAATAACCAATCTTACTGTCTAAATACTTTACTATGTAAATACAAGATTACTTCTCTCATTTAGCGTGTGATAAGTTCAAAAGTCAAAGATTAGTAGATCAGATGTGCATTTTAGGTTTAAAAATCAGCAGCTGCGTGGCGCGTACACAGACAAAGAACTCATTTATTGAATTGATAATAATGATGAAATCTATTATTTATACTATACCAATATTCAACCGCGACTTCGCCCGCGCAGCTTGTATTTGTTTATTTATTATTTCCCGTTTTTGAGGGTGGGCACGCCAATACAAAAATATTATGTATCTTACAACATTACCTATATCTTTAATATTCTTGGTTTTACTCTTATAAAATATTAGTTTTTTCTGCGACTATGCCCGCTTGGCCAAATCGAAATAAATAATGGTTTATGATACATAACAGTTTTCAAGGTAAAGTATCAGAAGTAACTAACTCTAACCGCAGGGACAGTGAGTTCCATGATTATTATAGTCTACTACAACACAAAATGGACTTTTCAATTCCACCTTCTAGTTCCTGAGATTATGTTTTCAACCAAAAAACTCTTCAACCATGTATTATATAAATAAACATTCTTCATGAATCATTCTGTCTTGTGGTATAGATACATCAGTAGTAGCTATATTTTATAATACACAAAGATAAAGAAGATTAAAATAAAAAACACATTAAAAATATTAAAATTTAATTTTATAATAAGTAAGGAAAAATATATCTAAATATCTTTAATCTGAAGCATTGATGTGACCTTCATGCCTTGATACGTTGATGATACCTATAGGATATAGGTACCTGACACTGTGTCTTTGAAGGTGCGTGTTTCGAGATTTTTTTTTTTTTTCTTATATAAAAAGGTTATCATTTACCATCGGGGGATTAAGAGGCAATAGAGGATTCGAGAGTATGGGTTCGATCCCCTAACAAAGAAGTGATTAGGTATGTTCAAATAATTTCCATTACGTCCGCAAACACTAAATTCTCTATAACTGTCTAACTGTAAAGAAAAAAAAATTTTTGGATCACGCTGTATCCCGGGGAACCTAGTTCTAAGATACTTCATTCCCGGTCCCCACTTTCCGCCGATTTCTAGAGGCATTGCGTGTTGAGTGGCACAACCCAACCCTGCGCAGTGCCAAGTAATGAAAATATTTAGTAAAATAAATTACAGCAGAAGTCACGATAAATCAATAGTTAATCATCCTATCGCAATATAATATGCGATAAAATGGCCTTGAAAATCTGAATCAGTCGGTCGACAAGACCGATTAGAGTCAAACGTGCGATATTAACATATACGAACAAATAGTATTTTATAAATATTTATATTAAAATGTCATAATAATATTGTTTATTGATACTCATTGGTGCTAATTACAAGTAATTTATCGGTTTTAATGATAATATTGAGTGATGAAGAAGTATTGGCTAGTGCTGTGGTCCCTGTGGGCGGCGCGGCTGGTGCGGCAGCCGACGCGGCCGGTGCGCGTGGGCGGCGGCTGGCTGCGCGGCGAGGTGGCGCACGACGGCTCGCACCAGCGGTACATGGCGGTGCCCTACGCCAGCCACCCGGTTAAGCCGTTTATGGTAAGATTATGAAGGTAAACATCATCATCATCATCAGTCTATGTCCGTCCACTGTTGGATAATTTCGCCAATGCGGTATGACAAAGCTCGATTCTCAAACTTCATGTTTTATACTCTGTAATATATGTAGAAAGTAGAAATCTAATGTTAAGACACTTCGTCTCGTATTGAGAACATTATTACTTTATGGTCATTCATTCTCTCATTTAAAATTGACAAAATTAGGGAAATTAAAATATGTTTACTAAAATAATTGTAATCGATAACTTTTGTATAAATATTACCTACGTTCCGTTTGCTCGACGAGAGCGTTTGTTTGTTTTTGTTAGAAGATTAAACTGTTTACATTCATCACAATAGCAAAATTGACATGAAGATGTTAAAAATATTAGGACGATACATGAGGCCAGCGTAATAAAATGATAAGTGAAAATCTATTACACAGCCATATTATAAATTTGATGTATTTTTTATTATATCATAAAATATATTTCTTTGGAAACTTGAAAATTTGCGCAAAGTAGAGAAAGGAGTGTCTCAACATTGAATTCCCTCTGACTATTTTACTATATGCGATATACAGGGTGAAGCTGTAAAATGTATCCTGGAAGAATATGAAATTACTATACAGTAAATTGAAACATGAAGCTTCGGAACCTTTTTTAATTTAAATTAAATGTTTTATTTTTTTTATTTAAAATATAAAGAAAATATTATTTATCTAATTTAATTACTTAGTTAACACGTATCTTAACATACTCGGATAAGATTAAAATAATATTTTTATCTTTCAAGGCTCCCGGCCCAGAACCGACGTGGCAAGAATTGTATGACGCTATAGACGAAAATGTCAAATGCCCACAAATGCAAAGATCAAGGTTTAGCGGAGAGAAAGAGTGCCTAATTCTTAATATTTACACACCAATGGATGCTACCTCCAAAAAGAAATATCCTGTTATGTTTTTCATACATGGTGGAGCATACTTTGAAGGGTCTGGCAATAGGGCTTTGTATAGTGCAGAACATTTAGTTAAGAAAGGTGTGGTTGTCGTTTCAATCAACTACAGATTGAATATCCAAGGTTTCGCCTGTTTACGAATCAAAGAGGCCCCAGGAAACGCTGCACTAAAAGATCAGGTGGCAGCTCTTAAGTGGGTTCAACGTAATATTGAAGTGTTTGGTGGGGATCCTAATAGTGTCACTATTTTTGGTGAAAGTGCTGGTGCGGCTTCCGTGTCGTTCCATATTGTTTCACCAATGTCTAAAGGTTTGTTCCATAAAGCTATATTACAAAGTGGTTCCTCCCTGGCATCTTGGGCGATACAATTCAAACCTGTGTACATGGCCAGTTTACTCACAAAAGCAATGGGATACTGGACTGAAGATCCGTACGAAATTTATAAAATTTTATCAGAAAAATCTGACGAAGATCTGGTTTCAACTAAAGTACCCAGAAAAAAAAATAACGTAATAGTTTCTGAAGTTCTTTATACACCTTGCGTGGAACATGAAATAGATGATGTGGAAGCATTTTTAACAGAAATACCATACGATTTACTTTCTAAAGGTCAGTACTCTAAAGTTCCTATACTTATTGGTATGAATAATGAAGAAGGATTATTATTTGGTCATTTAGAAGACGACACAATGATACCAAATATAATTTTAGAAAAATCTTTACCTAAAAACTTAGAATTGCCTGAAGAAAAGCGAAAGGAGATCGCAGAAAATCTTAAAAGATTATATAATAATAATGATGAAAATGTATCAGAAAATGATTTAGTTGCCATTTCCAGATTTGAAGGAGACGCGTTTATGTCTATATCAATTTTAGAGGAGATCGAATTATATTTAAAGACAAACGATAAGCCTGTGTTCAGCTACCTCTTTAGTTACGAGGGTTTAAGAAATTTCCCGAAAAAAATATTACGAAAGGAACTCAGAAACGTACCAGGAGCAACGCACGCTGATGAACTGTTCTACTTGTTCAGTATGCCAGGGGTGCCGACCCTGTTCGAAAATACGATGATTGAAAAAATGACATCGCTGTGGACAAACTTCGCCAAATATGGGTGTGTACTATTAGATTTTTTTAGCTTCACGTTGTGCCCACATATTGCAGGATAGGTAGGGGGAAACGTAAAACCTAGTGTTAGGACACTCCATTCTCATTAAGACACTTCTGTTCCCCACTTTCCACCGAATTCTGGAAGCATTGCGTGTTGAGTGGTGGAACTCAACGCCACGCTTTGCCTGGTTACAGAGCGAGGAAAATGAGAATATTGAATATTTCATTTCCTTGAGTGAGAATCAAGTCGAACCTGAACCTATCGCGTTTACTGTCACACGCTTGTGCCCCTGCGCCGCGACTGGCCTTATAACTGTTATAACGGTATTATTATAATGCACTACTAGAGTTCTATTATAAAATTATTCATATTATTATATAACATGTTTACTAATTATTTGTGTTTACTAGCTATTTACAAGAGAGCTTATTAATAGCTTATTTTGTTTACGAGATACGATGTATAATAACAGATGTAGATTGTTAGCAGACATACATACGCCAATATTTTCTCTTCATCTCTTCGTCTTCTGCATTACACGTAGAACAAAGAGAAAAACGAGATTTACGTATAAATAAATGACTTGAATACCATTTACACGCTTGCGAGTGCTTTAATATAATCCGCACAGGCAAGCATGGAGAACGTAAATATCTAAATTTTTTCAGCTCTTGCGTTAGGTTTGGCAGCTTTTGTAAATTGTAAAACAAAAACAAAAGAAGCGAAAGGTTTGACAGAGAATTAACTTACGTCACTTCAATATTATTTATTTTTATTAATTTCAGGGATCCAACACCGGAAGTAAGTGATTTGCTACCAGTGAAGTGGCTTCCAGCGAACAAAACGAACCCACATTCTCTGGTCATCGATAAAGAGTTCTCCACCACGCCGCTGTGGACCTCTGAATCCCTTATATACTTGCGAGATGTATATGCCAAATATAGAAGGAAAAATGATTGATTTTTAATATTTTTATTACTAGATCCCTATTCTGTTTTGTTTTGTTTACTTTACATTACAAAACATGTAAAATTTATTGCTAATGTTATAAAACTTTATAAATTTATTTTATAAAACTCTTCGGAGGATATACGGTCAGCTTAGCTACTAGCGAGCTAGTACTAGCGAGATTGTCACGATGAGAATGAAGAATAACGAACTTAACTGGTTTGGGCACGTCGAACGAATGAGTGATGAAAGAATGGCAAAAAAGATTTGTGATGGAAACGTGAGTGGTAAGGGAGGTAGGGGGAGACCTCGGTTGTCACAATAAATAAACACAACAAATATCAAAGATACTGGAAGAAGGTCACGTAAAAAGCATGAGGACCCTCCGGAGGGCATGTATGTAGAGGTTGATGACNACAAAACGAACCCACATTCTCTGGTCATCGATAAAGAGTTCTCCACCACGCCGCTGTGGACCTCTGAATCCCTTATATACTTGCGAGATGTATATGCCAAATATAGAAGGAAAAATGATTGATTTTTAATATTTTTATTACTAGATCCCTATTCTGTTTTGTTTTGTTTACTTTACATTACAAAACATGTAAAATTTATTGCTAATGTTATAAAACTTTATAAATTTCTTTTATAAAACTCTTCGGAGGATATGCGGTCAGCTTAGCTACTAGCGAGCTAGTACTAGCGAGATTGTCACGATGAGAATGAAGAATAACGAACTTAACTGGTTTGGGCACGTCGAACGAATGAGTGATGAAAAAATGGCAAAAAAGATTTGTGATGGAAACTTGAGTGGTAAGGGAGGTAGGGGGAGACCTCAGTTGACCTTCGTAAACACAATAAATATTAAAGATACTGGAGGAAGGTAACGTAAAAAGCATGAGGACCCCCCGGGGGTACGTATGAAGAGGTTGATGACAGTGGACGAGGCGAAAGAGGTATGTAGAAACCGTAACGTAAGGCGCTCCGTTTTCTCTGACTACCCCGCTAGGGATAAAGCGTGAAGTTAAGTTTTAGTTTATACAATTAAAAAATCTGTGAATTAATATTATAAAGGCGAATAGTGTGTTTGGTTGAACACGCTAATCTGAGAAGCTAAGTACTTGTATGAATTGAGAAATTTATCATTTTTGTGTTGGATTAGACTTGCGAGAGTAGACGTAAAATTTAAATTATTTTCGAACACACTACCACCGCATACAGTTTGACGCTGTTCTACTGCGCTAAGTGGGACTAAAACATGAGAAACAAGATACTCTAAATGTCTTTTTTTCCTTTTTTAAATTGATAAATTATAATTCATATAAAAATTATGATGTTTAATAAAAACTTGTTTTCCTGCACCATCATGTAGATATGAATTATTTATAGAAGTTTTTTAAATATACAGTGTATAAAATACCGGTCGTAATATTGACCTTATATTTACATACATGAGTAATATTACATATTACCCTAAAATACCTAACGATTTCTTTTAGTTTTGCATTATATAATTATATTTTAAATTTCACATTGTATCCCTTGTGTAGGAGGGCAGGGGGAGCCCAGTGTTATGAGACTCCGCTCCCCACGCGCCGTTTTAGAGACATGGCGGAATTCAACGCCGGGCTTTATCTGGTTATAAGATAAGAATGAGGAAATTGTAAAAAATTCACCCGACTGAAAACGGTAAAATTTTGTCACAAGCTGTAATTTTCAATTTATTTATTCTCAAATTTTTCTATCAAAATATTTAATTTTTATATTTAAAAAACATCCTCATTGTATCTGCTTTCTATTGAAACAAAAAACGTAATTTATATCTAATTTTATGAAAATTGGCAAAATATGTACACTTACTACTAGTATGCGATAGATTTTCCTGTAATTTCGATTTCTGATTATTTTTTACCTCTTAATTTGCATTTCATTCACCAAGATTGAAAAGTGATTTAGGACTCAAAAAATAGGACCTAAAGAGCTCTTAGTGTCGATGTTAACGTTCAAACAATTGGCAATGACCTCTATCACCTGTAACAGTTTCTCTATCTATCTATCATACCTTGCGTCTTATCAGATAAAATTTATGTCATTTATTATCGTTTGATAACAACGCAATAAATAACAATTATTATAAAATATTTTAATTAATTATAATATAAATATTGTATTGACCGTCGTGGTGCAGTCAAATCTTCTAATTGTAAACGAGACGGTTGTAGGTTTGATTACATGCGGGAGTTGAATGATATTTTCATTTCCTTTGGTATCAGTCGTTCAATCATTATATGACAACTCCTGGAATTGACTGTTTTTGATAGACAGAAGCAAATATAGCATTAAACTCATTTCTAATTATGTTGAAAAAATCCCAAATAATGAGTGAAAGAGAGAGAGAGAGGGTAGGTAGATCACTTTCAACTTTCCTCTTTGTCTCGACACCAGAACGTAAAAAATTAAATATTAAATATTTCATTTCCAAAAGTGGTAATCGAACCCAAAATATACCTTGGCCTGGTATTCTACAACCTTGGCCTGGTTTTGATACTATATTACTTATTAACTTTTACAAACTTTCTTTTAAAAACCACATAACATATTATAATGAAAAGCGAGATAAACTTTGAAGATGTATATTAAGCTCGACGACTAGTATTGTAACAAGGTATACTCGTATAATAGAACCATAAAATCGAGTTAACCCAAAAAAGAGAATGAAAATAAAATCAATTAATAAATTAGAAATAGTGACATTGCTATAATTTACAATCAGGCACAAAATCTACGAAACTAATAATGCGTGTGTGGATCGTGCCGATTTGAGAACACTTTTGTAATATCCTGAAAATTATCATGATTTTTTTCATATTATATATATTTTTTGACCACTAACTTTAGGTTAATTAAGATTTAAAATCTACGTTGTTAGATTCCGTCTCTATTTTTTATTTTTTATTAATTCTTATTGGATTAATAATGTAATAAACACTGCTTTTTTGAATTTGAAATATTAGATTATTTAGCAATAATATTAGGAAAATTTTGAACAATAACAACTGTTACTACTGTTCTCAGACCTACTATATTAAACGTTTGAGTAGAAAATTACTAACTAATATAGATTATACTCGTATAATAGCATGAACTACTATTGTATTGTGTGTATTTTTTGCACTTGTTTTTACATGTTATCATAAAAATGGCAAATTATAAATAATTACAGCAAATTAATTATTTTGCATATAAACTTCCTACTACTGACTAGCTTTCTCATGCGGCTTCGCCTCATGGTCAGATGTTAATAAATAAAAGTTGTGTATTACACTTGACATAGCCCACAGTCTTCCATACAGAGGAATTAACATGCAATACAAAAGAACTCTTGTTAACTTGTTATACTTAGTAACAATAATATATTGTCTGTTACTTATATGTCATAGCAACATAGTTCTTCGATAGGCAGCCATGTTTGTAACTAAATTGTATAAAAGGCGGTAGTCATTTCCTTTGGGATCATTTTCTACATTGAGGTGGAGCAGTGAAGGCGAGTGTTAGTGCATTGTAAAGGGGCCCCTTAAGGCCTACATCTGTGGTCGCATGCCCCAGGCCCAACGCCATGCTCGGAGCTCAAGAGTATTAATGTTTGTATTTAAATTAAAGGAAGAACTGCCTTTAATTTTTATTATCTCCTTCAGATTATTTAAATATAGAAATTTTGACCCATCAATTTGATGATATCTTAACTATAAAAGGTTACTAACATAATAAATTCCAAACAGTAATTAAAATTGAAAACAGTTATTTTCTGCTACAATATATTCTTCGTTCTTACGTTCAATCATCCGAGAAGTTTGTCCTGTCTGTCTCCACTTTGTATTATAGAACCGAATATTATAACGTGTTATGTAAGTGTATTTTTTTATCTTCACACTATATCCCACGCATAAGGAGAGGGAACCTGAGAACCTAGCGTTAAAATAATCCATTCCCCATAAAGACACTTCCGTATTCCACTTTCCAATGAAATCTTGAGAAATTTTGTGACGAGTGACGGATCCCAACACGGCACAGCAGAATTTACAGTCACACGCAAAAATACTCTACCAAATTAAGATTTCTATTTATTTCCTTTATTATATTTTCGCAAACTTCGAACCCACACTCTCCAAGCCTAATCCCAACTTACCCACAAATAAATACACAAACAGACCCCCCGATAAGAAATGATTAGCCGGAATAGGGTACCCATTGAGGCGGCAAGCAAATTTCCGGCTTAGAGACGTTCTTATTAAAACCCACTCCGATGAATGGTTATATCGAGTCCGGATCTAAAATCCTCTCTTTTGACGAATGGATCCTTTTGCTTTTGCTTTGTATTTATCAGATATTGGTATCTTCAGGAAGGTATCTACCTACCTTGGTGGGGCAGTGTAAAAAAAACTTAAGACAGAGTGTTTTAAACTCAACACTAGGTTCCCTCTGCTTACCCTTCATGTTCATTACATTTTTTAAATAAGAATAAAAGCAGCTTTATATTTTTTCCCGTATAGCAACCTTTTCAGATGAACGCTACGCTATGTCTTCTTTGCCATATTATATCTGCAAGGAAATGAAAATAATTAATTCCTTCAAGTGGAAATCAACTTAATAATAAACAAACTAACACCAGCTTTCAACTAATACAGCTTAAAGTCAACTCGAAACTCAAGCCCCATCATAGATAATGCAAAATCTTCAAACAATTACAATAATGGCGGGCAACTTTATAGACCCTTATGTTAATAGTTTAAGCCAGAGACGGATTGTTAACGGTCAGTCGGTTTGACCCACGGGATAAACTAAAAAGTGGGGGAAATCGCCAACAATAACCTGACCGGCTACAAATCTGCTATGATATGCGAGCTAAGTTATAGGAATTAGCGTTTTTAATATTAATGTAGGAATTCATTATTTAAGGGCCGTTGTGGCGCACTACATGGTGGTTGTGGGATCGATTTCCACTTGTGGGACAAAATTTAAATTTACATTTCCTCGCTCTAGTAACGTTATACTCGTACTTAGGAAAAAAAATATTTAGAAAATTCAATTACATTGCAAATAATAACGGTAATACATCCCTTTAGCTTGCGCTATATACCCCGCACACAGCAGGGTAGGCAGAGGGAACCTAGAAAACCTAGTGTCAAAACACTGAAATCCCATTAAGACACTTCCATTCTCCACTTTCCGTCGAATTCTCAAAGGATTGCATATTTAGACGAAACTGAAAGCCACGCTTCGCTTCATTACCAGAACGAAAAAATAAAAACATAAAATATTTCATTATCTCAAAACGGAATCAAACCTACAACCAATCGCGTTTACAGTCACACGCCTGTGCCCCTGCAGCACGACAGCCCTCGTGCTCCTTTATCTTAAACCACACAACACTTTCCTTGATACGTGCAAAAATGTCCCTCCGACCCGCATTAGTCACGCTATCTACCTTCGACTAATGCGGCAGCTAATAAATATTGCAAAATGATAACCGAGGTTCTGGAGATAACAGAAATTTTGGGAGCCGTTATCTGTATGGAGCTGTGCTAACGATCGCACCTGCCTTCGTTTGTTTTACGTGTTTTGTATAGAAAGGAAACTACCTACCTTCTGTTTATATTCATATTTTAACTTCATGCTGTATCCAGGATACAATATCTTGGACATTGCAGAGCAGGCAGAGGGAATCTGGGAACTTTTTTCAGAATTCCGCCGGAGAGTGGCGGAGTTACATTTATTTTTTCAATTCCAACATTGAGCTTGTCTACCAAGATTGTCTGCCAAAGCTATGAAATGAACGAAAAAATATTTTCCATAGAGTGTAAATTGAACTCACAGCCATCGTTTTTACAGGCAATCACTGTGCCACTGCACGGGGTCGGCCGTTATTACATATACAATATACATGTCAAAGGTCACCAGGGTAATTAAAGCAGCAGGACGCGGTAATATACAGCGAGGTAGAGACGACGCTACTAACATTATATTATTATCATTACAAATTAATTTCACCATTTGTATTTAGTCTAAGAACTTCTAGTTTCGATTAAGTGATTTAGTGGGATATTTATTACATTTTAACCGACTTCTGTAAAAGGAGGTTCACTCCATTCGGAACACTCTTTTCAAAACTTTGCATATTAAGTGTCAGAACTGAACGACATGCTTTGCCTCGTTACCAAAGCGTCGAAATGAAAGTATTAAATATTACAAGTAGGAACCGAACCCAAATTCGTCGCGCACTTTTGCGGCGTCCTTTCGCTCTCAACTATTAGGTATATCTCAAACAATTATCTATCTAAATGACATGTAGTTAAAGAACAGTCATTATCGAGGGTTTAGAGTATAACCCACCACCCTAATCAAATAATGAGTTGATTGTGATCACGTGTCGCCCTAATTGTTCTAACTTTGATTATTAAAGTTTATACCTACCTTTAGGTAACAGTATTATAGTACAATATATGCCTAGAGACCA
Organism: Heliconius cydno galanthus; assembly: GCA_036379175.1. Lineage (NCBI taxonomy): Eukaryota > Metazoa > Arthropoda > Insecta > Lepidoptera > Nymphalidae > Heliconius > Heliconius cydno. The sequence goes on along the minus strand of JAKRZM010000778.1, from coordinate 200,583 downwards.
GTTTCCATTCGAGGAAATAATAGTTAACATTTTCATTTCCTCTCTCTGGTAGCATGGCAAACCGCGGCGTTGAGTTCCACCACTCAACACGCCTCCAGATTTCCATGAAAAGTTGGGAACGTGTCTTAACAATAGGTACCCCAGATTCCCTCTACCTATTCGAGTGGTGAATAGAAGCGTTGTAATAGGAACGAAATGTCTCAACATTAGGATTCCAGGTTCCTCCTGCTTGCTGTGGTTGGGATGTGGCGTAAAGTTAATAAACATGAACGTAAGTAAAAAAATAAAACAAATAGTAATAACCGCCTTACAACTAAATAAAAACTTGAGTATATTAAAAACTAATTAGTCTTTTTTCCTTCTATATTTGGCATAAAGTTCACTTAAGTATTTAAGGGATTCAGTGGTCCACAGCGGCGTAGTGGAGAAATCTGTGTCGATGACCAGAGAGTGTGGGTTCGATTTGCTCGCTGGTAACCACTTCACTGGTAACAAATCAGTTACTTCCGGGGTTGGGTCCCTGAAAAATTATATAAAACTATATATAGATTCACTTGGTTTGAAAAAAAATTATAACGGTCAAAACATAGGATTCAATCAGCTAAACTAACTCCACATATCCTACGAAAACATTGCATCTCCAAAGGATTCATCTATCTTTCATAATACACACTTCTTCTATAATACCCACGTTCCGCTTGCACATTCACCATGAACTGAACAGCATTCAGTACCACGACTGCGAATATTTCATTCCAAATTGTAGTAACAAAAATGAATTCAATTATAAATTTTATTCTATTAAAAATAGAGCTGTATAAGTATCGCGGATATCGACTTACCCATATTTAACAAAGTTCGTCCACATTGTAGTCATTCTATCAATGATCTTGCTTTCAAAAAGTTTTGATAAAAGCGGTTGGCTAAATAAATAAAAGAGATCATCAGCGTGGGTAGCCCCGCTTGCTCGGCTCAGGCCATTCATAAGAGACAACTTGACAATATTTCTCCAGCCATCATAAGCAAAAAGGTAACTGTATATAGGGTTACTATTAGTCTTTAACAATAACTGAGTTTCTTCTAACACTTGCGTGACAAAATAAACTTCTCCGTGAAATCTTGAAAGGTTTACCAAATTTCCTTGTGATATATTTTTACCATCCATATAAAAATTCATTAATTTTTTGCCAATTCCTGCCCTTTCCTCAACTGGAATCTCCAAATGTTTCGGCAAAGATTTCTCAAATTTAATATTGGGTATAGTTGTATCATTTTCCATATTAACAAATAGTAAGCCTTCCGAATTACAAGTACCAATAATCATGGGAACTTTATGATATTCTCCTCTGGAAAATAAATCGTGCGGTAATCCTGTAAGAAAAGGTTCCTCACCTTCTATAATATTTTCCACACATGGTGTATGCAGTACCTCCGAAACAATTATATTATTTTCTTTTCTTGGTACTCTTGTCATTATTAGATCAAAATCAGATTTTTGAATCAATATATCATAAATTTCATAGGGATCATCTGTGTCGTATCCCATGGCTTTGGTCACTAAGCTCGCCATGTAGACTGGCTTAAATTGTACCGACCACGTCCCTAATGAAGAGCCACTCTGCATAATAACTTTATGAAATAAGCCCTTCGACATTGGGGACACCAAATGAAAAGATACAGAAGTAGCTCCAGCACTTTCACCCATAAGAGTAACATGATTGGGATCTCCCCCAAATGCTCCAATGTTACGTTGTACCCATCTCAGTGCAGCTACCTGGTCCTTCATACCTGCGTTTCCAGGAGCTTCTTTTATTCTTAAGCACGTAAAACCTTGTACTTGGAGTCTATAGTTTATAACAACAAGTATTACACCTTTGCTTACTAAGTAATCAGGTCCGTACAAAAAACTACTGCTAGAACCTTCGAAGAATCCACCGCCGTGGATGTAGACTATGACAGGATATTTTGTTGTATCTGTTGCATCCATAGGTGTATAAATATTTAAAATTAAGCAATCTTCTTGACCTGAAAGCCAATTTGGAGCAAATATTTGGTAACATCGTATATTTTCATCTATGGCGTCATAGATGCCTCTCCAAGTAGGCTCAGGACCGGGACCCTGAAATAAGAATCAAGTTTTGTCTTACAAAATATTTTTAGACATTCGATAATTCTATTCGGATGTAAATAATATACAAAGATAGAAAGATATAATAAAGACGTGTGACGATGTGACTTTAGCGTGACGGTTGTGTGTTCGATCACCACTCGAGGAAATAAATTATTATTTATAAATATTTTCATTTCTTCGCTCTGGCACCAAAGCCTGGCGTTGAGTTCCGCCACTCAAAAAGGCAATGCCAACGGAGTGTCTAACACCGTGATCTTTGTACATTTCAAGCCGACTAAGCAAAGGTGAAAAAAAATAAGACGATTGCATATATATTATATGAGATAAAATCGTAGGTCGAAAAATTATTCGATTCATTATTTAAGTATATTCTCAAATCAGTTTTTGTAGCATTGGATTTTACACCATGATTTATTGCAGTCATGTAAAAAATATATAATGAAAATTACTAAATATAATATTTTATAATTACTTTTTTATACGTATCTATGAAATCACTAGATTTTAATCGCGACTTCCCTTGCACGTTCAATTAAAAATAACAAAAAAATTATATACCTTTTCTATCCTAGCCTAGCCTTCCTCCAATCCAAGACAAATACATTTTTTCATTTCAAAGCAATAGTTCCTGAGATTAACGCATTCAATATTGTAAATAAGTAAAGATATTCGAATCTTACCATAAACCGTTTAACCGGGTGGCTGGCGTAGGGCACCGCCATGTACCGCTGGTGCGAGCCGTCGTGCACCACCTCGCCGCGCAGCCAGCCGCCGCCCACGCGCACCGGCCGCGTCGGCTGCCGCACCAGCCGCGCCGCCCACAGGGACCACAGCACTAGCCAATACCTCTTCATCACTTAAGTGGCTGAAAATTGAAAAACAAACATTGAGAATGCCAGCTTGACGTAGTGGAACGATGACTATAGGTAAGTGCTGAGTAAACTTATGTCTCTAAAACAGGCGGAAAGCGGAGAGAGAGAACGGAGAGTTCTAATACTGAATGACCAATCGGTTAGTAGTAGTTGTACTTCCCTGTTTTAATAAAAAAAACTACTTACACGATCACTCCGTTCTAACTTTGTTCATATACTGACACAATTCAAGGTTATGACGAATAATTTAAATGTACAATTTAACTATTTTCATTTTAATTTTTTTGCACTTCGTGGCCATATTTTTATTATTATTTTTGTACCTAGTAGTAGAAGATACATAATATGTACTATTATTTTATTTAGTTAATAATTATAAAATTTTATATTAATAAGAGAGATTTTCGAAAATCGTTGGGGGGCAGACATTCTGGGACAACTTCCATACCATCCAGATCCAATAGAAATGTCTTGGGCTTAAGAAAAATAAAGATATGTAAGTAGTAAAAATGTGCCATGGAACCTCCATTATATGATAGAGCTAGTAACGGAAATGGAAAAAGACAAAAAAATGGACCTGATAACAATAATCGACAAAATACCCAATAGTCCACCTTGGATTGTTTTGACTTTATTTTGGTAAGGGAAAAAATGGTTTATCCACATGTAGTACAGAATGACTTATTGAAGTTATAAGAATTTGCACAACGCATTTTGCATATATAAATTTGCTGATAAAGATAACATTGTTTACGTAAAGGGACCAAGAGGTTACACGGGTCCCTTAAATGTCACCTCGACTTTATTTTCTCATCGCCAGCCTACTTCTACAAGTATTCCAAGAACTGTAGGTGTAGGCCTCTTTCATTATTCTTTCTGCACTGATGGATAAATGGGATGCTCAATTTTGGAGACGGTGCGAGTGGCGGGATTCAACGTGACATTTTGTCTTGCCTCATTGTCCCGAATGGAATGGTCGCGTTCACAGCCAAGCACTGGGCCGCTGCGCCACGGTGCCTCAACCGTAACTCGCCATAAATAAAAAAGTAATATAAATTTTACGATTTCTACATTTTATATTAAATATTATTTAGTAATATTATTTAACATTTATTTCAATTAAAATTCAGATAGCGATTAACTCAACAATCAAGATAGCCATGAGAACAACATTGTATAGGTATGCCTGTATGATGCCGGCTTAAAGTATTAACACGCACGCTCATTATTACATTTATTTTTTCGTCATGCTTTATCCCGCATAAAGGAGGGGATGAATCACAGGGATGTAGTGTTAAGACAAGAGTGGTGTGGTGTGCGATTGTAGCTATTTGTTAAAAAAGTGTGGTTGGGTTTCGCTTTTGCAGTCAGCAATTCTCACATTTCTCACTGTCCCACATTTCTCAGATTTCCCAGCATGAAGAGAGAAGAGAAAGAAGAAATGAAGTGCATGAAGGAAGTTACAGCTTGGTAGAAATTGATGAGAGTTTCCGTGTTACGTTGGTAAGTAATAAAGGCTAATAGTGTAATCTATAATTGTATATCTATATTTTTTTTTATTTAAGAATTTATTTATTTTTGTCTATTAAGATAGTATTTTATAGAGAAGAGGCGCAATCAAAGTTTGTAACTAGTCTTTTCGCGCGCGAGAATCTTTTTACATAATATTTAATTGTTTTATAAAAAAATGCAATTATGTGGTCGCATCAATCTCCATAATAAGGATTGTATTTACTGCTACTATAAGCGTGACAGATTCAAGGCCCTTTCCTGAATCATATAAGAACAGCGACGGGTCGTGAGTTCGATTCCCTCTTTTTTTCCCATTTACATTTTTTTCGAGGATATTTTATATTTTCATTTGCTCGCTCTGGCTACGAGGAAAAGTTCATTTGAGTTTTGCCGCTCAACATGACATGCCTCAAGTAGCGGAAATGTCTTAATGGGCACGTGAGTGTTCTTAACACTAGGTTCCCAGGTTACCTGCGCCAATCCTGCCATGTGCTGGATATAGTGTGCAGCTAAAAAAAAGCTTAAGTTAAATTAAACGTAAATAAATATATATCTTTTTTATTTTATTTTTTTTATGTTCAAAATATAATAAAGTTAACATGTAAAAAACAGAAACAACTTAAAACAACGACCCACTGAGGGTTCCGTATAAAAATTGGAAATTTCAAACTATTTCAGAATTCAAGCTTAGCTGATCTAAAAAAAACATACAACTAGGTGTATGGTAATTTCAACTCGATATCTCCAGGCGTTACTGAGATAAAGGCTCTTGACAGACAAACAGACTGATAGACGGACAACAAAGTGTAAAATCTTATAAGGGTTCCTTTTTTCCTTTAAAGGTACGGAACCCTAAAACAGTGTTTAATGAATAAAAGGAAAATATATATTTTTTAACATTTATAATTTAAAATGTTCTCTGTACAAATAAGTACTTACTATAAAACTTGCCAATATTTTACTCGTTGATTCGTCTGCATATACGAGTACAAAAACCGAAGTCAGAATTTTGTAATGTAAATTTGACTTCGTGCCACATATCTTAATTGTAGGTACACGGGAAGTAATCTATATATGCAGAATGATGCAAAAATGCGCGTATCTTTTGTTAGCGTTGACTTAGAAGCTTGATTAAACGCTTATATTGGCGTTAAGTTCCGCCCACAAGTGTTCATGCGAAAATTGAACAACGGGATGACCTATTTCACAGCCTAATACTCCGCAGGAAATTTGAAATATATGCACTCCGCCTGATGATTTTTAATTGCAAATTGTAGTTAGTAGTAACAAATAAATTCTAAAGTAATATTTCAAAATATAGTTTGTAGTATAGCTGTCGAAAATGCATTATTCCTTAAATGCAAATTTAAGCCACGCTGTATACCCGAATATAGTAACCAGAGGGAACCTAATATTATGACACTTCTTTCCCCACTCACCGGTTAATTTCTGAGACCGGTTAAGTGGCGGAACTTAACGCCGCGATTTAAGTATCACCATTCCCCCAGATAAAGATCGTACCTACAAACATCATATTTCCAATCCCACTGCGCCGCGGCGGCTTCAATACATTCTCCATACAAAATTTGAATCCACAACCTTTACTGTAGAAAGTATTAACAATAAAATATTACAACCAACATTTCAATAACTATTAATTTAAATTAATATTAATGCAAAATGAACTTTAATCCTAAATTATAAGATTGATAATCAAACAATATTTCTTACGTCATCATAAAACTTGTCTTGTCACTTCAATAATATACTATCGGTTGCATATATCTATAGTTATATATAGATTACAAAAGAATAGTGAAGTTTAAACTCTATTCTAGGGAAATAAAGTGGAGAATTGTACAGAAATATATAGAAAGTGCCGTGGCTTGATGCGTACAACTGTCATTCGCTAACCGGCTCAAGAAGCGATCTGTACATGTTTATAATAAAAATATCCTTTTAGTAACGGAAAATATATTAAAAATGCATTTAATTTTAATTGGGAACAGCTTAAAGTGACCGGTTTTTAGTGATTTTTTGGTAATTTTCCGTAATTTCTAGTTTATTTTCTCATAGTGCCCATGATCCCCACGATAGAACGTGTTTTATAGTGCTATTCTGACATAGTGGTGAAGTAATCATGAAATTGCACTGGCTTGTACTTTGGTCACTTTGGGCAGGACGGTTAGTGAGACAGCCGACACTACCAGTGTTAGTGTCAAATGGTTTACTTCGAGGTTCCTTGTCAAACGACGGTTCCCATTACAGCTATTTGGGAATACCTTACGCTACGTTTGAAAGATTTCAGGTAAACTAAATTTAAATTTTTAGTTATGAAATATTAGTATGTTTTTCTTATATTTCTCCAATTTCCTAAGAATGGTGCTGTAACAAAGAATTTCATAATAATCTGAGTGTCCAGACTCCCAGGGTCCACAACTGTTTCTGTGAGACGTCGAAATTTCATCTTCTTAATCGTTTCGTCTGTACGTAGTCTGTCAATCATTCACTTCATTCGAAGTCAATCATTTTATATTACTTTCTTACAACATAATAACCATATTTAAGACATCAACGGATCGTAGGTAATTCCGAGCTTTGATCAGATCAGGATAACTCAATTATTTTCAATATAAACGAGCAAACAGCAAGTCTAATGCTTCTCAGCTGTTCCACGACCACGACAGCGTCAAGTATTTGATCTCAATTAGGTACATTCTTTGATAATTACAAACTCGTCTATCTCGGCATCTAACCCACAATCGTCATGTTTATTATGTACGCTTGTGTCCCGTATTTTAAAGGTAATAGTTGTAATTTGAAGCCATATCGAAATCAAACTAGATCGTAGTGTAAGCTAAATGATACGAGAAGGAATGTGTTAACTTTAATGTTTACCTATCTCAATAATGGCACAAAAAAATAATGTAAAAGTCGATATTTATTTTTGTTATTGGTAACATTTCAGGCACCTTCTCCAAGTCCACGGTGGAAGGGAGTATTCGAAGCTACAGAAGAACATATAAGATGCTCACAAAGATTTACTACAACATTAATATTAGAACACGAAGACTGTCTTACTCTAAATATATACACTCCAGTAAAAAAATCAGAAAAATTGTACCCCGTCATGGTATATATACATGGTGGTGGCTTTAGAGATGGTTCTGGATCTCCATTTTTGTATGGACCGGAGTATTTTTTGAGGCATGGAGTGATTTTAGTAACATTTAACTATAGACTTGAAATTTTGGGTTTCCTGTGTTTGGGCATAAAGGAAGCGCCAGGGAACGCAGGCTTAAAAGATCAAGTCGAAAGCTTACGATGGATAAAAAGAAATATAAAGTCCTTTGGTGGAGATCCGGATAAAATAACATTGTTTGGTGAAAGTGCTGGTTCGGCATCCGTTTTATATCACATATCATCGCCAATGTCTAAAGGACTTTTCAATAAAGCTATTATGCAAAGTGGTTCAGCTATATCTCCATGGAGCTTTCAGTTCGAACCTTTTGAAACTGCTAAGAAATTAGCCAAGCAAATGGGCCATGATTTAGAGGATCCCTATAAATTATATGAATTGTTCAAAAGCCAACCAATCGTTAAACTTTTAGAAACTCGTATACCAAGAAAAAAAGGAGAAGTGTCACTATCTGAAAATATATTCGTGCCTTGTGCAGAAAAAAAACTACCAGATATGGAACATTTCTTAACAGAACATCCGTATAATTTATTATCAAAAGGGCAATATAACAAGGTACCAGTTATAATGGGATTCAATAACGCCGAAGGTTACATGTTTGTTGGTAAAGAAAACAAAACAACAATTGCGAATTTCAATTTTCTTGATGCTATCCCTAGAGATCTAGATTTTTTATCTGATAAAGATAAGCGCGAAACAGCACGACATTTGAACCAATTGTACAATACAACTAATGAAGATATACTTATTATGCTTTCAAAATTTGAAGGTGACTCAGGCATAGTTTATCCAGTTATTTCTACGGCTGAACTTTTAGTAAAAAATATGAAAAATCCTGTATACATGTATAAATTTGTTTACGATGGAACAATGAATTTGGTGAAATTTTTATTCCAATTTGGCAAGTATCCTGGAGCGACACACGCTGATGAGTTATTTTATATGTTCAAAGTAAAAGCGACTTTACCGCAGTCATTTTTTGAAGTGGATATTATAGATAAACTAACAACGATGTGGACTAACTTTGCCAAATATGGGTATGGTATTTAACATACTGATTAACATATTGATATTAAAAGTTAACTTAAAGTTTTTTTTATTCTCTATCAATATAGCCGTAGTCCTGTAGATGTGGTTCGAACACAAAAAAATATAATGATTATTATAAAAAAATTAAATAATTTTTCTTTTTTCAGATATCCCACACTTGATAATCCCGATGTTCTACACAAATGGTCACCTATTACCAATAAAAACTCTCAATTACTAGTCATAGACAAGGACTTATCATATCAACAGATTTGGGATGATGAAAATCTTCTCTTTTGGAATAAAACGTATTCAAAATATAGAAGAAAAGGTTAAAATATATTAATAAAGTATATATTAAGGTCCCATCATTTTGAAGCATGTTATTCAAATGTTATTAATTTATAGATTTCTTTTATTGATAGATGAATTAAATATTTTATAAGAATTAGCCTGGCGTGGTAAGTAGTATGCAAGATGCTTGGATGGATGATTTTAGGTTGATATGGTTTTGATAAATGGTATTTTTATGATTATCCTGGCGTATAAAGTAGGTACGTACGATTGTTCTATTCATTGTAATATTTCACGAATTACAAACATGACAATAATAATAAATACGAAAAATAGAATTACAAACGCTTTATAACTATAGCTTTATTCTAATTATATTTGATCAGAGTATAAAACCATGAGATTATTTCTTTTTTGTTTTACGTAAGATAGTAAACATTACGAAGAATTGTACTCTTGTTCACATTTTATTAATATTTTTTTATGAAAATATATTTGTTTTTGTTAATTTGTTTTTATTAATAAACGAGTGTTCGTGTATTGTACGCTTCAACATAAGAATAATAATAACATAAGAATAATAAAAAAATACGCAACAAATTTTATTGTGATTTTCATATATGCATCTACATATGTCGACGTTACCTTATTATCTCTTTGGACTTTAAGATCTAAAATGGAATGTCCCATTAATAAAATAATAATAAATATTTCATATTCTTGAATTCGAATCGAACCCATAACATCTCATGTTTACAGTCACACGCTTGGGCCCCTGTAACCAGATGAAGATAAGCCAGAGATGACTTACACCCGCACATAGCAGGGTAGACAGAGGGAACCTGGGAACTTAATATTTAGACACTTTCGTTCCGAATTTTGCGGTTAATTGACGCTTGCAGCCACACGATGGTTGGCTTACAATATGATAAGGAAATGAAAGAATTCCCCATAGAAAGGTTTCTTTATAATAAACAATAAATATAATATTATAAATAGTTAACAAATACATAACACAAACCATTGACCTTTTTTATCAGGTGGCAATTATTAATTAACTTGCAGGCCACCAGACAGCTTTTCACAATCCCTTCCTGGGTTCGATTCCTTTCCTGAAAACTATTATCAATTCCTGCTCCAATAAGACAAAGAATCCTTCTCTCATTTAATACAAAATCGAAAATTACTTGTTCCTGTATGTTCGAGCTTATATAAATACATATAAATGTATAGACATTGTTTTTGTCTTTTTTTTTTCAGCTTCACAGTGTATTCCGCACACAGCAGGATAGGCAGAGGAACACAATGTTCACACACTCCGTTACCCACTTTGCGCCGAATTCTGGAGGCACGGCATGTTTGGGTGGCGGAACTCAACGCCGACCTTTTGCCTCGATTATTATTTATCTACCCACTTTTATATTTTTCTAAGATTTCTTATCAAGTTTTTCTAATCTGTATTACCATACATTATTATTCTAGTCTGAGACGTCGCTGTGAACGTACAGCTTTGTACTAAATTATACTTTTTACTTTAAGAATATTTTGATTTCAATCGAAGTAATACATAATTATTTTCTCTTCAATATCTAGAACAAAAATAGCAATATTATTAGCACTTTGCAAAACGCAACCGTCCAAAGGAAATGTATCCGCTGCCTGCGAAAGATTCATTGCACAATGCGTGCAGTTACCCAACCTACACCGTTACCGAGTTAAGTAAACGCATGCTGGATTAACAAGATATCAGTACGTATCATACTTAAGTGAAAGCTATAGCACTGAGATTTAGACATAGTGATCGGTTGTAGGTCGTAGTGACCAAATTCTCCGTTTTCTTTTATATTTTTTTGTTCTTGTGCATCGTATAGTGAACTAGCTTCCTTATAGAAAAGGTAACTAATGTGTTTATATTATTATTAACTTTATTTATTTTCTTTGAAAGATTATTTTTATTTATTATAAGCATTTTAAAGATTATCGTATTATCTTTTTTTGCGTATACATAAGACAGGATGGCTAAAACGTGAAGGTTATGGTATTTCCCACACGAAAGAGTGCAAATTACTATTTTCAAAATACAAAAGAAATTCTCTGTATATATTATCTTACTATAAATAATTACCTGAAACAAAAGAGGAACTGTAAACTAACTATAAATAAGCAACATGCGACAACTATGAAGCAGGATTGGCGAAAGAAAGCCTTGATCTTGAGATACTCCATTCTCTATTTTCCGTTCAATTTTCAAGACACTGCGTTCGTGATATTGATTGGTGAAAGTCAACGCCACGTTTTGTCTACCAGGCCGGGGAAATGAAAATAGTTTAAATACAATTAATCCCCTGAGTGGGGATCAAACCCACTACCGTCACGCTTCAAATTATATGCTGTGCTACTAAGCCACGACGGCCTCGTTGACTACGCCTATTATATAAAAAAATATTTCAATTTAAAAACAAACATAATATATAATTGGCTATTAATTAAGAATGATAAAATTTTATTTCATAAGAAATTTCCATATTAAGGAAGTTGCAAGGATTTTTTTATATGAACCTTGGACCACTTATCGTTTGTTACAACTGACCGAGGTCACTACTCTGATTTATTGATGTCACAGAAAAACTGATTTCTGACTAAACTTTAGATAAAACTGATAGATTACTATGTAATTTTTATGTCAATATAGGTGATAGATATATCAATTTTAAAGTAGGTATACCTAAGCTAACAACTTTGTTAAATTATAGTTATTACTAACACTCTGTTATGTATGTATATATTTTATATCTTATAAAGAAGAAGGCAGTACCTTAGGATGAGTGAAAATAATTTAAATTTTCTTCGAGTGGGAATCGAATCCACAAACATCGCGGTTTATAGCCAGACGGTGACGCACAGCACCACGACGATCTCATAATAATATGTTATTTAAATATGTGAATGATTTATAACAGTTTCATTATGTTAACTTATAACTTATAATTTGCGTTCTACGCTTCATTAGTACAAAGGTACAGAGAAGTTGCTTATATCATTACAATTTGATGTACAAACTTATTTTGACTAACTAACTTTGATTCGTATCCTACGAATTGATTACGTACATATATACAAATATAAATAAGCACTAAAGGCCTGAGGGCAAAGGGACAGCGAGAAGCAAAATGAAATTTAAAAATATGAATACATATATACTAAAATTATCAAATTAAATCAAACCTGCTACCACCATAATCTGTGTTTAATAGTTATTGTCAATAACACAAACTGACATAACATAAACATTTATCAACAAATATATAATAACGCTTAATACTAAATGCAGGTCAACTGATAGTCGCACACAAGTAGCTCCGCCGTCAACGCACACATACATTGTTTGGACACTAAAACGAACGAACGTACGGACAAAAATACAATTTTATTATAGAAAAATATATTTTATTATATTAAAAATGATTTTAATATAAAATGAAGTATATAATACTTTTTTCTTTGCTATTAGTGAATTTTGTGAGGGAACACACCCCGGTTGTCAAAGTTAAGGGAGGTTTCCTGAGAGGGTTGATCAGTGAGGATGGTGAGATTTACCAGTTTTTTGGTATACCATACGGTGTTGTGACCAAAGGAAATAGATTTCAGGTGAGTTTTATCATATAATTGTCGAGGGTCGCAGGTTCGTGTTCTTTTTGATAACATTGTAATATTTTATTCTAGTTAAGTTAATTTTTGTTTTGTTTGCCTCGTTTTATTGGTTTTCTTTTATATATCTACTAGCGGACGCGCGCAGCTTCGCCTGCGGGTAATAGGGTAATAATACTCTTAGGGGTAAATTCTAATAAACTATGAAACACGTCTTCAATGAAATATTTTTAAGAGTCTCAATTTAAATTCTTATAAAAATCAGTGGCGATTTAGAGACTTTTCTATACGAACTTTCAACCCCTTATTTGCACCCCTAGGCGATGAATTAAAATGAACCACGAAACATGTATTCAATGAAATATTTTTAAGAGTCTGAATTTCAAATTTTATAAGAATCGGTGCCGATTTAATTTTTTTTTCATACAAACTTTCAACCCCTATTTCACCCCTTTAGAATTAAAATTTTTCAAAATCCCTTCTTAGTGGATGTCCAGATTACGAAAGTAAACATCTGTCCAAATTCCACGTTTCTACCATCAGCGGTTATGGCTGTGCGTGCGTCTTACCTCAGTCAGTGAGGACAAGTCCTTTTATATATATAGATTACATTTAGAAGTTTATTAATATAATACCTAACTTTTAGATATTACATTATTAGTCTTTAATCTACTAAATACAGTACTGTAAAAAACATAAATATAAAAAAACTAAACGGTTTTACAGAATAAATTCAAACAATAGAGCGTTATTACCTATCCAATTGAATACATTAGATACTATAACCGTTTTTTGTAGATCTTATATACTATTTGCGCAAGTGAGAAATGGAAGTTCCCAGGTTCCCTTTGCCTACCCTGCTGTAGGCTGTTTACCTTAATTAAGTCTGTATAATTGAAGCTGTTTTTTTTATCACAAGTTAACATAAAATAATCCGTCAATTATATAATATTATAATTAGAGGCCAGTATAGGAGGCCACAAGGTCAAAGTCAAATAATTTTATTCAAAATAGGAAGTTTCATGGTTCAATTTTTGAACGTCAAATAATCTACAACCAGTTCAGTAAAGTTAATGCGTCAGACCTGAGAAGAACCGGCGCAAGAAACTAAGCGGGACTTTTTTTTTAAAAAATGGACCAATTATACACAGTTTAACATTTCTGACGATGATTCTTTGAAACAGACTGGAGCGAGCATTTCATTCCCAAGGCGTGTTATAATTTATAAAATCATTAATTTGTTAATTGTGATATAGAACATTCTCTGACGTTTCCTGGGATCCTATTGTAAAAGCGTATAAATTGTCTCATAGAAGAATTACGGACTCGCTGTAATCGGGTTACAGGTGCGACAAGTGTACTCCTATATCTAGTATTATTTTTACGTGCATTACCAATTCTGGCTAAATCATTAATATTATTGTTAACGAACATAACATTTTCGAAAATATATTGGGTCAAGTATGTGAGTTGTCAAGTATGTAACCGTCAACGCAATTTGATTCCCAGTCTAATTCTATTTGAGTTTCTTCGCTCTGGTGTTAAGTTCCGCGACTCAACACGCATTGCGTCCAGAAATCTGAAGAAAGTGAGGTCCGGAATATCTTAACATTAAACTCCCTCTGCCTACTCTGCACTTGCGGGATAAAGCGTGGAGCTGAAAAAATTTCGGTTAAATTTTGAAGATGTGAACAACAACTTCCATTTGCACTTCCACTAAGAAAACGTACAAAAATTTTAACGTAGCGGGATTGAAACCCGCGCCTCTTTAGAAACTGTCCAAGCGCTCTGACCAACTGAGCCATACGTTCTTATCGAGCTACGTAGAAATTCTTATATACTTGTTACAACTTATTTATGTCGTTACTATCTCTCTAGAGAGAATTTTACAAATTTCTGCTACCCAAAGATAATGATATTTTATTGCAAACGTTATCTCACTAGCATCATTGTTTCTTTCGGGACTTTACAAATAAGAGTTAGTACATGAAAGTCGTCTGACAAAGGCATGGACGTAGAAAGAGGGGGAGCCATTTGGGATGTGCCCACCCCATAAAATATCTCTAGATACGCTCATACGCCCATGGGCAAGGGTCACAAAGATTACAAATCCAAGTAGTTGTTATTTTAAAGACACTCCGTTCCCCACTATCCATTGTGTTTTCGAGACATTACGTATTTGGTGATTGAACTAAACGCCGCCCTTTGCCATTTACCAGGGGGAGAATTATTTTCTCGCTGTATATTAAATAATTCATTCCCCCGAGTAGGAATCGAACTCGAAAGCGTTGCGTTTACAGTTACTCACACGGCCGGCGCCTAGCTAGTTCAACTTTAATAATGAATTTGAAGGCCTAAGTTCAATTCCGGCCAATATTATACAGATATACATATATATGTAAAGGATAAAAGATAAATAAAATAAATATTTTATATAGTGTCGATCGTGCGTGGCCTTGTCTCGAAACTTCTGAATACGCAATATGTATGCAATGACAGATCGAGCTACGAGTCAACTTTCCTGCTTTATAGTAGGATAGGATAGTCTTGCCTTCTTGGAATTTGCGATTTATTTTTGTATCTATACTTATATTATAAATTCGAAAGTAATTCTGTCTGTCCGTCTGTCTTTACCGCCATCACGACCACACCGCTGATCCGATTGTAATAAAATTTTATATAGGAATACTTGAGGATCTTGGGATGAACATAGGCTACTTATTTTCTTAAATTTGTAATATTGTCGATAAATACTAATAAATTAAAATATTTTTCCATTTAATATGCAATTTATGGTGTGACATGTTACTTGTGATTGTCATACATTTTCGATCTACTGCGATAAAGAAGCACGAGCGGTGCAAGTGCTCGGGTTGTGACCTACCATTAATGGGTATTCATTTCTACTTGTAATTAATTAACGCATTGTTACTTGTTATTAATCTACATAAGTATAACTCCTTCTTTGTATTATGCAAACGAGGCCAGTCGTGGCGCAGGGGCACTGTACACACGAGGAAACGAACCTTTTTTTTTTAACTCTTCGCTCCTGAATCCAGCCAAAGCGTGGCGTTGAGCACCCCCACTCAACGCACAATGCCTCCAGAATTGGCGGAAAGTGGGGGGCGAGCGTCTTAATACAAGCCTTCCTCTGCCCTGTCTCTGGAGTAACCTCCAGAGGCAACGGAACTAAATTCACTCTGTGTACATACAGAGAGAATCAACAATACAAAAATATTTTTTTTTGAAACCAATTCCTGATATTGCGCGTTCAACCACAAGCTCTTCTTGTTTTAACAATAGTAATAATAATTAATTAGTTTATAATAATTTATATTTAAAAATGTAAAATTGATTCACATATTTAATAAAAGTATATTCATATTAATATTTTTTTTTATAATAACTTATATTTAAAAATGTAATTTTTTTTCTATGTATAATAAAAGTATATCATGAATTAATTAATTTTTTATATTAATTAATTGATACCATTTATATGTACATTTATAATTATGAATCTACTTTGTAATAAAGTATTTTATATACATTATAAAATATTTATTTTGAAGGCCATGAGATATGAGTCGTATTAAAAAACCTGTGTTTTTATACGTTTCCATTTTTTTTCTCTGCAATTATTATTTTCTTGATTTAATAATTAGGTATTTTACAAAATAAGTATTAGTGTATGTAAAATATAGATTCTATACTAGACTATAAGTATAGATGGCGGAACGACGTTTGACTGTAAAAAGCAGTAGTTGTAGGTTCGATCCCCAACGGGGTACCCACCCCAGAATAGTAGAAGGCCACCCACAGAATTGAAGCCCTTAAAAATAAAATAAAAAATAGATTAACATATAGATTGAAAGCTTAACTACAGGCAAAAAGAAAATACCTCGAAATATGTCCATCCTGGGAAAATAACAAATAACAAAACGGCAAAACGCGGCGTTGAGTTCCACCACCCAACACGCAAAGTGTAGACCGGAAGTGTCTAATTTAGCGTATTTCAAGCACCCAGCAGGCGCCCAGGTTCCCACTGCCTACCCTACTATGTACAAGATACAGCGTACAACTAAAAAAATATGAACATTAAGAGCACATTTACTTACATATCTATTATATACAACATTTTTTTTTTTTGAGATAAGTACTATAGGCTATAGGTACTTTTGTAGCCTATTCAACATTAAGGTTAACATTTTTTATGTTAATATTATATTGTTTTCATATAATATGTAAATAATATGTTAATTATGTATAATTCGTATGAACAGTGATTTGTGGTGGTCGTTACATTATAAAATTTATATAGTTAGAGTAGCGACCGCGGCTTCGCCTGCATGAACTAGTCAATTATTTGTTTTATTTACTTTAGCGTACTAATAATATCATTATTTTAAAGATAATATTGTATCTTATTATTATTAAATCGGTTAAGCCGTTTCTGAGATTAGCGTGCACAAATCATCTTCTCATATATCTTCTACGTACAAACAGCTATCCTTTACAATTTTATTATTTGTATAAATTTACATATGTTATTTATAATTAAGTTACCTCCGCGAAAACGCGTGACGCACATAACTTTTAAACTACGCAAAGAATTTTATTGATTTTTTTTCTGCTTCAGGCTTTATTCCGCATTAAGTAGGTGGCCAGCAAGTGTTAAGACACTCCGTCCCCCTGACCCCACCTTCTGCCGAATTGGAGGATTGGTTGAATGGTGGAAACCATCACCGCACTTCGCCTCGAAAAAATGAAAATATTAAATTTTTCATTTCCTCGAGTGGGAATCGAACCAGTGGTGTTTACAGTCACACTCTGCGAGCTACGCCACGACCGGCTGGTCAATTCAACATTACATTCAATTCTGTTATGTACCTACAAAGTGAATTACAAGGAAAGCTTCACGCTCCTTGCGCATAGCACTTTAGGCAGAGGGAATCTTGTGTTAAAACACTCCGTTTATTATTTTGTAATCAATTTTGGTGTTCTCAAAGCTCAAACGAGATTTCCCCTGCCTACTTAATTTAGAATACTTCATTTATAAAAAACAGAACTAAAATTTTGGCAAATAATAACAATCAAAGTTAACTCNCACCACAAATCACTGTTCATACGAATTATACATAATTAACATATTTTTTACATATTATTTGAAAACAATATAATATTAACATAAAAAATGTTAACCTTAATGTTGAATAGGCTACAAAAGTACGTATAGCCTATAGTACTTATCTCAAAAAAAAAAAAAATGTATATAATAGATATGTAAGTAAATGTGCTCTTAATGTTCATATTTTTTTAGTTCCACCACCCAACACGCAAAGTGTAGACCGGAAGTGTCTAATTTAGCGTATTTCAAGCACCCAGCAGGCGCCCAGGTTCCCTCTGCCTACTCTGCTATGAACAAGATACAGCGTACAACTAAAAAAATATGAACATTAAGAGCACATTTACTTACATATCTATTATATACATTTTTTTTTTTTTTGAGATAAGTACTATAGGCTATACGTACTTTTGTAGCCTATTCAACATTAAGGTTAACATTTTTTATGTTAATATTATATTGTTTTCAAATAATATGTAAAAAATATGTTAATTATGTATAATTCGTATGAACAGTGATTTGTGGTGGTCGTTATATTATAAAATTTATATAGTTAGAGTAGCGACCGCGGCTTCGCCTGCATGAACTAGTCAATTATTTGTTTTATTTACTTTAGCGTACTAATAATATCATTATTTTAAAGATAATATTGTATCTTATTATTATCACTACTATTCAACACTAAGTTTTCTATACTACTGTGAAGTTGAAAAAAATACAACATTTAAATAGTTAGTTATAAGTCTTAGTCAAAAAATGGTAAAGTACAAACTTGTAGTATTACTCAATTTGCACGTAAATAAATACAAATATACGAACAACCGTAGAAAATTCCTCGCAATTTCTTGTATCTCTGAATGCGTCTCAACTCTTAAGTACTATATCGAAGTCAAGGGCAGCGCCGATGTCGACACTCTCGGCGTCCTTCCTTGTACGGAGATCGTAATTTATTTGAAAACAAAATTGAATTGTTATTTTTATTGTTTTTTAGCTTCACGCTGTATCCCGCTTTTAGAAACTTAACTAACACTAACATTGTGTTACGACACTCCGTTCGCCACATTCTACTCAATTATCGAGAGATTGCGTTTTGAGTAACGGAACCTATAGTTACCAGATCGAGAAAATTAAATTTCTCCACTCTCCGAGTGAGACTCAGGCCCACAAAGCTGCTCACTCTGGGGAATGAAATATTTAATATAATCCAGTAATTAATAACAACGCGGCGTTGAGTTCCGCCACTCAACACGCAATACCTACAGAAAGTGGTTGAAAATGCGGAACGGAAATGTCTTAAAGAATACATATTATCTTAACACTAGGCTAAATGTGATGTGAGTGGGGTTCGAACCCGTAATCTGTCCCATTACCACTTTACCTTACCTTTGTACCACTGCGCTACGACTAGTCTCATTAACCATTTATTAATGTTAAGTGTAACAAATGAAAACGTAAAAAATAATATACAAACACAGTTAGTTAGTTAAGGTTACTTGAAGTTACGTCACAAACGACTATTTATATGGTTATTGACCGCGACCTTAAACTAAGTGAACCTGAGTACAAATGAAGTTTTATATTCATTTTATATCTTTATTGTAAAATCGAAATAGGTACGCTCATTCTTGAAAATGTGACTAATAGAAACTACATCTACATCTATATATCATCTCTACAACATTTACTGAATTGTCTGTCTTCAGCATCACGCTGTATACTTCGTTCTGAAGGATAGTCAGAGGGCGCCTATTGTTTAGACTTCCGCTTCCCACTTTTCGAAACCTGTGGTGTTTCACCTGTAGAACTTAATGCCGCAAATGTCGGTCTATAATTTCCATATATAATTCATTCTCCCGAGTAGAAATCCACCGTGTTTAGCCAGATGCTGCCACATGTTGACTCCTAATAAATATATTTATATGACTCTATGATTTCTTAAGATAATATATCTTATTTAACTATTACAGGCACCACTACCCCCACCACGATGGAGTGGAATATTCGACGCTATCAACGAAAATGCGCGATGTCCGCAAAAGATGATCGGATCAATTGTTATGGGAGATGAAGACTGCCTGAAACTACACGTTTATACTCCAGCCAGAATCATAGAGGAACCTCTCCCAGTCATGGTCTTCATACATGGTGGATGTTTCTTAGAAGGCGCAGGCTCCTCATTTTTGTATGGCCCTACATTTATTGTACAGGAAGATGTTATATTCGTTGGAATTAACTATAGGTTAAATGTGGAAGGATTTCTGTGCTTGGGTATTAAAGAAGCGCCAGGAAACGCTGGACTTAAAGATCAAATAGCTGCACTAACATGGATAAGAGATAACATTGCTGCGTTTGGCGGAAATCCCAATAATGTCACGTTATTTGGTGAAAGTGCTGGTGCTGTGTCAATATCATATCTTATTTTATCTCCGGCCGCAAGTGGACTCTTTCACAGGGCCATTTTGCAAAGCGGTGCCACCATTGCACCATGGGCGATACAACATGATCCAATCAAGACAGCCAGTGACTTAGCTGTGGAATTCGGCTACTATGGCCACGACCCACATAAAATTTACAAAGTGCTCTCGGAAAAATCTGTTCACGATTTAATATTAGCCATAAAACATACTAAATACAGACAATTTACGACGGCGCAGCCCTTATTTGCGCCATGTGTAGAAAAGCACCTTCCTGGAATAGAACCTATAGTAACACAATATCCAATGGACATCATAAGGTCTGGAAACTATACAAAAATTCCAATTATCATCGGTTATAATAACAATGAAGGAATATATTTCGCGGGAAAGACTCACGGGAGAAGCATAAGGGAAGTTGAAACCGAAGTGGAACCGCGTTACTTATTTCAAAACGACTTACAATTTCCCTCCATCGAAACGGAAAACGCTACAATGTCCACAGTTATGAAACGATACTTCTCAAGGGAGCAGGACGATAGTATAATGAACTTGGTGGACCTGTACTCTGACCTTCACATTAAGTATCCCACAGCGGTGGAATCGAACCTGTATACGTTGACTTCGAACCAGCCAATTTACTTCTATCTCTTCAAGTATGCTGGATATATAAATATGCCAAAGATAATATCTGGTCATATATTCAAGCCTGGTGCCTCTCACGGGGATGAACTGATGTACCTCTTCAAGCCTCATTCGTTTCCTCTACCGACTAGATATTTCGAATTGAATATGATAAAGCGTATGGTTCTGCTATGGACGAACTTCGCTAAGTACAGGTAATTTTTATTCTACTTTAAATTTTGGAGATTAGGGGGGAAGTTGAAAGAAAAGTTGTATTTGTTATTTTATATTGGCGTTTTCTGTGATATACCTACTCATAAACTCACAAGTTATAGCTTTATGTTGACTTAGAAACTTAATTTTGTATACTCAAAGTAACTGTAGAGCTATTATTTGATATTAATTACAGTTACAACTCGATATCACAAAGAGTTCTTGAGAAAAGGAGTCTTGACAGATAGACAGACAAATAAATGGAATATTTTATCACTATTCTCACTCTCCCTCTTGCATAATACATGACATATTTTGTACAATCACGATGTATGGGGAGCAGCGACCGCAATCCATGATTTTGTATACAAATGAACTCACTACGTCCGGATTAACGGCGGCGTAAATAAAGTCAATATTATAACGTACGTGAGGTGAATACTGATTGACAGACTATTTTTTTTGCTATGTTTACTTTTAGATAGCCTTTTAATTTGTTTGTTTATAAAGAAACTAGTGATTCGAACGCGGGTTTGCTCGCTTAAACTTGTTTTTATATTATAAGATAATATATTTAAAAAAAAAGTATCCTATATCATTTCTATTACGTCTAAGAGTTAAGTAGTTCTGGCGTAAAAGCATAACAAACAAACTTACATTCACAATTTTAACACACATTAATATAATTTTACCTTGTACGAGTATACCTACGAGTATAAGTACGCCTTAACTAAATGTGGAAAATGTAGAAATACTTTTTTTTCGGGAAATCAGTGGCTAAAAAAGCAAAATAGCCTCACACTTTTTCCTACACAGCGGGGAATAGAATGCGTTCACCATTACAACCTAAGAGTTGTGACACTCCGTCCCCAAATTTCCATGCAAATTTGGAGAGATTGCGTGCTAAGTGGCAGAACTGGATATTGAGTTTTAATTTGCGAGAGCGAGGAAATAAAGATAAATCGTTACCCCGAATGTAACTGAACCGACAACCAACGTGCTTGCAGTCTAATGCTATCCCCACTGTGCCATGACCATGAAGGCCTCCCTTTTAGACCATTATAGGGAAATAATCATAAAAGTTTGTGAATATATAAAAATAATTATAATACTTTTTTAATTCCAGTGACCCAACGCCAACTACAAACACCCTAATACCAATAAAATGGAGACCGAGTCGATCATCGAACCCCATAGCTCTCGTCATAGACAGGCGTCTCACAACTGCGCCCATGTGGGACACATCTACTATACAATTCTGGAATTCCACATATAAAAAGTATAGAAGGAAAGACTACGGTTTCTTTGGTTTTACTAATGATACCTGTAGAACACGATTATAAATTAATTATTAATGTTAAAGTTTGGGAGGATGTTTCTTCCACTTTAACACAAAAACTACTGAACGGATTTAGATGAAACTTTACAGTAATATAGCTTATCCATGAGAATAATAAATAGGCTAAGATTTTTGTAAAGATTTTGTATAACTTTGCTATAATATAACAATAAGTTTAAGCGGGCGAAACCGCATTTCGGTAACTAGTGTAGCTAAATGGGGTAGCGAGTTTAAATCTCGCGTGAGGTCATTTTGTGTACTTACTAATTAGTGAAATGTTTCTTAGTCTAAGTCAATGTGCAATAACAAAAAGTGATATAATGTATTTATTCGAATAATTTTAATTTATTGATTAAATTATTTATTAATTATACTATTTTATTAAATATTTTTTGTTGTCTTTACATGTAAATAACATATATTATAATTTCCTGTTTTACTAAAAAAAATATTTAAATGATATTTATTTAAACTTTGTATGTTAGGTAGATAGATTATAAAAATAACTAAATTTATTTAAATTAAATGTATATTATAGACAATGTGGCGACTATTCTCCAGATTTCGCTTAAATTCGAGACTGCCTCATGAGTTACGAAACTTAACGCCGCAATGTCTTAGCAAAGCGTATATATATAAATAGCAATATTTAATGATCTACACTCATATTAAATTAAAAATAAACAAAATAGATAACAAAACTCTACCTTCCTTAATTCTCACTAGTTCTTGAGATATGTATATCAAACAATCATACGAAATATAAACTTTTTCAAATTTCTAAAATGTAAAATTGGCCGAACAAAATCTAGAATAAACAGGATGCGAAAAGAAAAAAGGCACAAAGTAACAAGTTGGCAAGAACTGGCTGACGGCTGTTTGTCTGTCAACTGCTATAGCAAAAACTTGGTCGCCTCGGGCGTTCAACGCTGAAGTAAAGTAGCGAGTGAAAAAGAAAAACCGAAGGAACCCCTGAGAGCTGTGGAAACTACCGATAGCTAATCAACTTTCGTTTAAAATTAATATTATGGAAGTCATAATATTAATTTTAAATACTATAACTTTTTATTCAGTTGTTCAACTTTTTAAAAATAATTGAAGTTTTTTTTTACTAAAAGTGTTTTGCTCATACAGTGCCTGTCGCGACGGTCATCGGTTCAATTCCCACTCACAGTGTAAAAGCTTGAATAGCGAAAATCTACACTTTTTTGGCGTTACCAGGGAAAGAGAAGAGAAATTGAAAATAATTCATTTCACCGAATGAGAATCGAACCATCAAGAGTCGCGTTTTCAGTTAAATACTGTATAACAACAGGTATTAGGCACCGACTGTTGAATAAACACGAAACGAATACAAATTCAGCAGTTCTAGACAGTCTGTTAAGTTGTCAGCGCGTGGAACTGCTATTAACTGACAAGTTGCCAGTCGTCACTTCGACTACAGCCACATTTATACCTACATGGGCGGAGGTGGAGGTCTATTACTGTTTAAATTTCATTTAGTATTTTTATTTCAGTTTCTGTAGGCTCAGAGAGCCAGGGTCCATCGAATATTAGTATTTGTTGAAATTAAATTTTATTCATTTCTTTTAGCGTCACTGTGCGGGTTACACTCTCAGCAAGGTAAGCAGAGTTATGTTAAGACATTCCGTTTACCATTTTTCGCCGAATTCTGGAGGCATTGCGTGTTGAGTGGCGGAACTCAACGCCGCGCTTGGCCTTCTACACCGGAGCGAAAAAATGAAAATATTCTACTGTGCCACAACTGGCCTCAACAATACTATATATTTCATAAAATAATACACACAAAGTATCGCCAAGGAAAGCAATTCGTTATAAAATTCAATTAAGTAGTACAGCGCAGGCCCCGCTCCAGGCCCCGGGTCCAGGAGGAGGGTCCAGGAGGCGGCCGGTAGACGCGCTTAATCCGGTTAATAAAGAAAAATATCCGGGAACCGGCGGGCTAATTGTTATAAACTGGGAGAACATGCAAATTGGACTGCCGCGTCCTTTTAATTCTAGGGTTGGTCTAGAGATTGCGGAATTGTTGTTTTTTTGCTTCACGCGCAGGGTAGGAAAAAGTGTTAAGGCCCTACGTTTCTCTCGCAACGAGTGAATGGCAGAACTGTATACCACGCTTTATCATGTTAGGGAAACCAAATCCAAAGGGAGAATAGTAAGTTATTCTCTAATGAAAGCACCCTTTACAGTCAATTGTGAATCAGCCTCAATTGTGAATGATAAACCTGTACATTTATTCGAAGAAATATCTCTGTCAAAGAATATTAAATGGATGTGTGTTAATTTAATTTGAGAAATAAAATCATTTGATTATTTGAATTTGCAGATGCAGAAATCGCTAACACTACATTATTGTATTTATTTTATTTTTGATATATATATTTTATATTTGATGTATGATATGAGCTACTGTTAAGACACTCTCTACAATTTTCGTAACATTAGATACCGGCGAAACTTAACGCTGCGCATATTTTATTACCAGAGCGAGGAAAAGGAAGTAATTCATGTTCCGAAATGGAAATCGCACCCGCAATCGTTGCGTCTACAATCAGATGCTGTCCCACTACGCCACAACGGCCACTATTTACAATCCACAATAGACTAAAAATTTAAAAATATAAAAAAAATAAAAATAA
>JAKRZM010000778.1:111196-175460 GCA_036379175.1 Heliconius cydno galanthus | reverse complement strand
CCTACGTCCTATAAGTAACTCCTATGCAAAATTTGAGATTCCTAGCACTTGTAGTTTCTGAGATTTCGTGATGAGTGAGTGACCTTTCGATTTTATATATATAGATGAGAAATAAAATCATTTGATTATTTGAATTTGCAGATGCAGAAATGGCTAACACTACATTATTGTATTTATTTTATTTTTGCTTTTGATGTGTCCGCATAATCTATCTATCATACTATAGGAGCTACTCGTTACATTAGATACCGGCGAAACTTAACGCTGCGCATATTTTATTACCAGAGCGAGGAAAAGGAAGTAATTCATTGTCCGAAATGGAAATCGCACCCGCAATCGTCGCGTCTACAATCAGATGCTGTCCTACTACTCCACAACGGCCGCTATTTACAATCCACTGTAGATTAAAAATTTAAAAATATAAAAAACCCCAAAATTGAGATAACGTTTACAGCTTAGAACTAACTACAGTAAAATGTACAAAGTAAGCGCGATCGCAGCTCTGGGTGCGATAAATCGCGTTTAGTTGTTTACAACTACCGCTGAAGTATTTCTATCTTCATAAAAATAACCGAGTAACGATCATAAAGCTTCTATTCTATAGAAGTGTCTAGTTCAATGACTGCTTTATTGTGCAATAGAATGAGAAATTTGTGTGTCACTAGCATTTACACGTGGCTTCGTTCGCGTGGTCAAATGGAAATAACTAAGAGCTCAGGGGCACAAGCGAGTGACTGTAACGCGAAGGGCGGAATGGGAAATCTCACTACAGAGATGCTAACAACTTTAAGTTGTAACAAGCATATAAGAATTTCGACGTAGTTCGATGAGAACGTGCCAACTTTATCTTTTACTTGTAATAAATCGAAAACAAAAATAGAATATTAATATGTTGAGGCCAGTCGTGGCACAAGGCCTCGCGACTGTAAACGCGACAGGTTGTGGATTCGATTCCCAGGTTCCCTATGCTTACCTACACCTTTTTTACAGATATCACCTGTCTACCTAAATAAACGCCACCTTTATAATTAATCAAACTAACACAATAACACTCCTTCGATAAGGATTTCAACCGACAACCCCTTTTATTTAGAACAACTGTGCTACAGCAGCATTAATGCTTATATTTCTCTTACAAATAGTCACTTGCGTAAAATATCGCTTGACTTTCTGTTTATGCAACTCCTTTAAAGTACACAGTCAGTGTGCTTAGACCAAGACCGCCTGCCTCACATACATCCAAATACCATTAAATAGATAGGTATAGATGTTTACAGTGCCCTAAAGAATGATAGTGTCAGTGTTAGTGCTTAGTGAGATAGTGTTAGTGATACGCATGCGCCACACACTTGGTTTTGTTATTTTCACAAATTATTTTCAGAATAGAACGTAAAGCAGAAATATATAAATGAAATTAATTGTTTAAATTCATTTATGTCAGTTCGACTGCTTAATAGTAGAAATAGAAATTAAATTTACTTTGAATTAACTTTTCAAATGTTATCGATGGGACGTGAGTTCAAAATTGAATCAGTCAATTCAGTTACATTAAAATGAAGGAATAGTAAGATATAGGTAATCTAAGTACAAATCCATCAAAAATGAAGAATTTAAGTTATGTTATATTTGTTTTTACAA
The DNA here is from genome assembly GCA_036379175.1 of Heliconius cydno galanthus. NCBI lineage: Eukaryota > Metazoa > Arthropoda > Insecta > Lepidoptera > Nymphalidae > Heliconius > Heliconius cydno. The sequence goes on along the minus strand of JAKRZM010000778.1, from coordinate 173,822 downwards.
CATATTTAATTGTACAGCCGTCTAGCGGCATACTGACGCCGTTAGTGTATATAAGTCAAGGAAAACTGCGTGGTCTACGAGGGCTCGGTTATAACAGGTATTTGAGCATACCTTATGCTACCAGTGAGAGATTCCAGGTTAGTATAGTACTTGATATAGAACATCTACAGTGATTGTAGAGAAAAAAATATTCGTTTGTGTATAGTATCTTTTCTCGGTTTAAAGATAAAGAAATAAAAGTGTGTCACGGAAAATATGGAACGGAAGCGTCTTAATGGGAACATAGTGTCTTAATGGGAACAGGGGTCGAACCCACAACCACCACGCTTTCAGTCACACGTTGTGTCACGACGCTCTCATATAATTTTGTAAGATATCGTAAAGAAACAAATGTTTGTATACTTTCCACCAACATGAAAAACGGTACAATAGTCACAGTTGTATGTTAATGATATAATGATAACTACCCAAATCTCAGTCGGATTTGAATCCACAAAAACATCCACTAATAAGACACATCGTTACTGCGCCGCAAGTCCTAATCTACAATTCCTCCTCTCTCGTCCTCTTTCTATAATTATTTAGCAAGAATAAATCTTAAGTGTATACAGTTAAATAAATATTAGCAAACCCATGTGACTTGCGACACGGTAGTTTTTACACTGTTGCTTAACAAACTGATGCTAATATTTCATATCTCTCCATAGAAATACATATTAATATGAATAACATAATATTGGCCGATCTTTCTTAACTTACTGTAGATTTATTAAAATTATGTAAAATATCGATAGTTGCCAATAATGTTGAAACTAATCATTTTTTTCCCTGTATCTCTAAAATAAAAGTGACCGGTGAGAGTGGTAGGGGGACTCGATTGACCTTCGAAAACACTATATCGATGAGAAGTAAAAGCTGCCAATCTCCCATCTTTTCTATTTTTGTACTGCAATCTATTTGTTTCCCTAATAATAACTAAAATGAAATTAATTAAACTTTAACTATTTCTTTTCACCCAATTCTAATTATTTCAGTTTCCAAAAGAACCTGCGAAATGGCAAAGCGTCTTTCATGCTATAAACCCATTCGTGAGATGTCCACAACTGATATCGTTCCTCACAACAGGAGCTGAAGACTGCCTTTACCTAGACGTATACACTCCGGAGAAAACCACAAAAGATGATAACCTTCCAGTTATGGTGTTTTTTCATGGCGGAGCCTATTTCAAAGGAAGTAAAGAACTTTACGACCCTCAATTTTTAGTAGCAAAAGGCACTGTTGTTGTAATTATCAATTACAGACTGGGCGTACTAGGTTTTTTGTGCTTAAATGGTATTTCAAACCTAGGATTAAGAGATCAGGTGGCAGCCCTACAGTGGATAAAGAAAAACATAGCTTCATTCGGTGGAAATCCTGACAACGTAACACTTTGTGGACAAAGTGCAGGTGCCAGTTCCGCAGCACTCCATTTTCTATCAGAAAAGAGTAAAGATTTATTTCACAAGGCAATTCTGATGAGTGGCACGGCGTTGTCCACTTGGGCGTTTAATATCGAACCTTTTAAACCTGCATTAGACGACGCGAGGAAAATATCCCCGGCGAGAACTGAACGTGATGTGTTTGATATATTTGTGCAAGCACCTCTACCTACACTGCTGCACGTCACGTATGACGATTCTGTAAATCCAAGGTACTTCAAATATTCGCCGTGTGTGGACAACAATTTTACTCAGCCATTTTTTCGTGATACACCATATAATATTTTGAAATCGGGACAATTTAACAAAGTCCCTGTTGTTATAGGTTATACAGATAACGAAGGTGGTTTCTTCTACAGATTGCTAAGTGACAAATCGACCAAAGAATTGAATGACAATTTTAATGATATGCTCCCATGTGTGTTTTCTTGGTGCTCAGATAAAGCAAAACGAGAAATCGGCAAAATAATAAAATGTCATTATTTTGGCAACAGTACAATTGATTATAGGACGTCAGCTAAAAGTTTGACATTTTTTTATTCAGATTGGATCGCGTATGGAAGTATAAACGCTTTTTCCAAAGTAATTACCAAATTTTCTGATAAACCTATATACAATTACCAATTTTCATATGTTGGTAGTCGAAACTTTGGAAAATTGTTATCAGGATTGTATTTCAATGGAACAACCCACGCTGGAGAACTATTTTACGTCTTCAAGCCTATGGGTATATCTCTACCGTTGACAAGCAATGACAGAAAGATGATTAATAAAATGACAACATTAATTCATAATTTCATATCGAAAGGGTAATTAATCTTTCCTTTTTCTTCTTATGAATAGTAGAATAAGTAGAGTTCGCGAGGCGAAAGCTCAGCTTTGCATTTGTGTGAGTGTATCTATAAGTAAATAAAAAATTAAACTTTACTTTTAAAAATAAAACTAATTATTAAAGATCAATAAAAAAATTAAAACATATCTGACAACATTCTTCTACATCCTCGTAATTTTCATTATCGACTGACAAGTCTTTAGAGTTAATAATGAATCGTTCCGTTATATCATCAAGGACAGCATCCATGATATTTATGTTCTTTCTTAACTGCTTGCTTACATACATTAACCGTACTTGTACAATGGTAGAGCCAAATTTATCTTTCACTTTTAGAAAATCGAATTCACAAATAAAATATCGAAAATTAAGTATGTGACGCTGCTATCATAGCGTATAACTGTTGTAATAAAAGGCAGCAAAACCCGATTTATCGATGCAAGTGACTCAGTACTCACACAGCTCAGCTTAAGACCTCGCGGACTGTAAACATGCATAATTTATTTTTATTCAAAAAAATATATAAAATAAAAAAAATATTAAATAAATAATATTAAAAAAATATTTCAGTAATTTTATGGAGACAAGAATGTAAATATGTCAGTTATTAAGATCTAAGTAAAATTAAATACTTTATAAGCCATTATCTCCGTCGAGATAGTCCAAAAAGTTCTAAATTCTTAAGTAATTTAATTTGCAAAGTATCTCAGTCACTACGAGACATTGACACTTGCTCTGAATAGGCACTAGTACATTATATTCAAACACGACCATACATAGTTGTTACTCATATTTTAATTACAGGAACCCCACGCCAAAGAAAAACAACCTGCTACCTCTAAAATGGCCAGCGGCGACGACGAATCAATCAAATATCTTAGTCCTGGACAAACATTTGTATGTGATCGATCATCCTCGCAAGGAGCAACGCGGGGACTTCTTTTTGGAGGTGCTGTGTACTTACGGGAAGAGTGGTTTTGTGCCATGTGACAGTGCTGAAAGGTGTTGATCGTTAAATTATGTTTAAATCGTGTGTCAATGTAGAGAATGAACAAATTAAATGTAAAATATTTAAATATTTTGTTTTATTTAAATCAAAAAAGATAAATTTTGTTATAATTTCAGTGGTTTTTTAGTTTTTCTCTTAAATAAACATACAAATAAACGTACATAACTAATGTTTTAAGTCGGTCAAAAAAGAAAATAACTTAATTTTCGTACAATCAGATAACAATACAAACAAAACGGATACATTATAAGATTGCTTTTATACAAACTATACATAATTGAATATTTTTATCGTGATTCATTTATTTAAATTATGATATCTATCGCGTACGCGCCATTACCTTGTCCCAAATGTCAAATTATAGACTAAATATGGTAATAGTAACTTTATGACATATAAACCTCCACAGATAACGAATCATTGAATAATTATGATAATTGAAAAAAATTGGGGGGAACAGATTCGATAAAATAAAAATGTAAAACGCTAAGATTGGAGCCCAGGGGCGGGGGCGGAGTTCTAGTCATTATTAATAATTTATGCCAGAGAAGTTTCGCCGCCGGCGAAATTACAATTTGTTATCTGTTGCCCCGAGTACGATTTTTCGCTTCCTATCTGTAATCGGTTCACAATTATTTGTATTTATATTGTATGTGGAGGGTAGGAGGAGCACCATCTCATATGAGTATTTCAGCTAAAAAAGTGTCCACATGTAAACAATAAGTTATAGTTCAAAACTCGAACAAAATTACGCTTATATTATGAAAGGGATTATATGAAGTGAACAATTATAGGAAAAGTGAAGTATCTATAGTGAACAAAGATCTTTAAAATTTATTTTCGTATCGAAGCGCCACTTTTTTACCCGTTTTGATGGACACTTTTTCAAACACAGAGACAGTAGGTACTCCTTACCTCTACCCTCTATAATATTAAAGACTAGGAATCATAACTTAATCTAATTTTGAAATGATTCCCGAGATTCCGAGATTTGGTTTGCGTGTATATAGGCGTCAGACTAAACTAAAATACTTATATCCATTTAATTACTCTAGATCTAGAAGAACTCAGTGACATTTACACAGCACTTACTTATGACACCACTAAACGAACAAAATCACAAATGTTAAGACACTCCGTTCAGATTAAGATACTTCCGTTCACCACCTTCACCGCATAAAATTTAAATTAAACATAACATTTGGACTAAAAAGCACAAAAACTTGAAAAAATCTAAAACTCTTTTAGAATAATCCAATAACCATTTCATAGGTTTTGCCATCTCTATTTGAACAGCGCTGTGTCCTGGCAGAGTGCGGGCTGTGGGACGCCAGTATTAAATGATAACATTGAATATTTATCTTTGGACGGCGTGGCTGCTGGAGCCTGGGAGCGATGCAACTGATTGTTGGACTGGAAAGATATCGTACGGTTTTAGATAGACGTGCTGACCGTTTTCAATTTGATGTTCTCAAATCTATTTTCTTGTTACCTATTTTTTAAACTTTGAATGAATGTCCAAAGCCCAGTATGTGGTCAGCTTCACGCTGTATCCTATATGGAGCGGGGTACAGTAGTTCCGCTGGAGTGTCTTTACACTAGGTTCCCTCTGTCTACCCTGCTACATGCGGGATACAGCACGAAGTTCTTTTTAAAAATATCTTTGTTTACAGGTCAATTAAATAATTTGAAGTAAACGTTTCATAAATATTGCACCGTTTTCAATAAAATTCAAAAGTTTAAAATTCAGTTGGATTTGAACTCGCTACTTTTAGAATTATTTACCAAAAACTGTCCATCTATCGTCAAAGCTGTCTATTGTAGTGGAAAGATAACGTGAGCAGGACGAGCCTTTGATGTAGGACATTCTAGTGTTAAAACACTTTTAGGTCTAGATTTTTGAATAAGCATTGTTTCGTGAAAGGGAACGTTGCAGGTTGGCTGGTTCAATTTACGTAGGTATATTATTTTTTTAGTACCTACAGATTTTTAAAATTTTATTATTTCAAATATTTTTTTATCAAATTTAGTCCGTAGTCCGTACCGTCCGAGGCCGTAGCGTTGGGGCGCATCGGCACAGCTTCTCAGTGTAAACGCGACAGTTGTAGGTTCCATTCCCGCTCAAAAAAATAAAATATTTTCATTGCCAGAGCGAGGCAATGAAAATATTAGTAAGACGGCAAAGCATGGCGTTGAATACCTTCTTTGAATTCGGATGGTACTCGGGAAACGGAATGACTCGACATTAGGTCCTCTCCGCCTATCCTGACATATACGAAATTAAACGTGAGACAAAAAATATCAAATTAAAAGATGATAGTTCATCGTTTTCCATATCTCTAAAATAAGAATAGCGTGGGGTGATTAAACTTAGCATTACGCTGTATCCCTTGCAGGGTAGTTAGAGAAAAGAGAGTTAATTTAGATTCTTTTATATAAATATATTTTATTTTATAGGCTGCAGTGGTGCAGCATCTGTCGGTTAACCCGATTGCGTTGCGTGTTTGATTCCCACTCGGAGGAATGTTTTTTTTTCTATACAATATTTTTTTGTATTAATTACATTTATTATTCAAATTTATATAAATGACGGGATCGAACCCACTACAATCGTCTTTAACTAACCCATTGCGGCACGATGGTCTATACTTGTAGGTAGGTACTAATCGTCATTCGCAACTGTTTCCATGGATTTTTAGATATGAAATGGAAAATCTTTTCGTTCCTTTAGAGTTTAGGATATCTAAACTACCTAAATATTAACTTTCTAAATCTAGTAATTTCGTCTGTTTTGTCAGTTTCTGTCAGTCACAAAGTAACGGAAGAATGTATACGTATAAAGTATACGTTACGTATTTACAATGTGGCACATCCCTATTAGGCGGGGACTTGTTCAACTCGTTTGGTCCCGATGTATGAGGCTAATGATGCACCGTGCGCTTGTTACCTTCAGTGGTATTACTTTGCATATTTTAAAATATGCTTCCCTTTGAAATTACTCTTTATGTACTTACTGTTATTATGTTTTATACTTAGTTGGTTGGTTGGTCTAACATTCTACTTTTATAATAATTAAGGAAATAGTGTTCAGTTAGGCTTTTGTGTACTTAACTATTTATTTTGGGCCAGTCGTGGCACAGGGGCACACGCTTGCGACTGTAAACACGACAGTAGTGGGTTCGATTCCCATTCGGGAGGGTAAAATATTTAATATTTTCAATTCCTCGCTCTGGTAGAAGCAAAACGCGGCGTTGAGTTCCGTGACTCAACATGCAATGCTCTCGGAAAGTGGGGAAAAGAAGAGAAGAATCTTAAAGGGAATGGAGTAACTTAACACTAGGTTACCAGGTTACCTCTCACTTAGTAGCTATGTTATATAAACTGTTTCACTGGGCCACGATTACCTCATATGTATTTTTCAAAAAGAAATGATACAAAGGAATGGATAAACAAAATAAAAAATCACATCACCGTTTAAACACAATATATTATTTTAAAAAAACAATACAATACAAGAACAATATTGTAGAATCATTTTTACAGAACGGAGGCGTCGCTGTACACACATACACACAAACTACTATTAATACATAGGGGAACTGAACCCGTATACCTTTGCTTAGCGTTTAGGCCATTTGCCTTTGATAGTGATTTCGTAACTTTCCAAAATATTAAAAAAATAGCTAGTTATTCCAGAATAATCTATAAATTTTGAAAATTCATGTAATATATGAACAAGAAATGACATATAAAAACATGTAATAATTATGTCTGTGTGTACACCTAAAGCCAAAACATTGCTTTCAGCTACAATATCCCTTAAACCATAAACAATATTAAACTAAATTTCAAACAATGGCTATTAAAAACACAATTTATAGACCAAAAAGCAATGTCATGTCGTTCGTAATACAATAACTATAATAATGAGGGCACTAGCGTTTAAGTCTTTAATTACATTTATAATCTACAATTTTCAAAGTCACATTATTAATTGATAAATTATTTTAAAAAAATAATAAAAATCAGAAAAAATATCATAATATTTAAAATGTTACTTTGAAAACTAAAATACGGGGCACATTCGCCGTATATTATATATGCCCCACGACCGTCAGTGCCCCCGCCGCCATTTTACATCATGTATGTATGTTTATCAATCAATATTTATATACGCTGAATGTATACACACATCACAATATTATTATTTAAACTACATTCGAAGTTTATATTTAACTTTTAAAATATCACAACGTCCTTTTTCGTTATTCACACACTTTTTTAAATATTCAAAGTTCGAGCACTTCGTTTTTTTTTATTCCAAAGGACAAGCGCCAGCTAGAAGGCTACACTACAATAGACTACAAAATTTTATATATAATCGTATATATATAAATATATAAAAAAAATATGAACCACTCTGCCCCTCTATAGGGGGCACAATTGTGTGTAAACAGTTGTTATAACCTAATCCTAGTCTTATTATATATAATATTACACGCAATTATGACCTCTACATTACAAAACAAAGTTGTAAGTGTCAATTTTTTTGTTTTTTAGCATAAATCGCACAAATGACGTATTTTTTTAAAAATTACCCACTCTTACCTGATTTTTTTAAGCATAAGCGATAAAAGCTATGTTACATTGCCTCCGAGGACTCGCAAAGGCATATATGTGCGTAAATATGTAGAGAAATTGATTTATATATACATTTTAATATGATCTACACTACACTATTCAATATTTATTATATTTTTACATTGAAAAATGAACCCCCACCCCGCCCGTTTGCTTATTTGCTCAGTAAGCCTCAGGTTTAAGTGTTAGTTATAATATAATGAGTTAAGATATTAATGTTATTCTTTTGTTACAGTCCTTACAAGAATTTTAGTTTCTATCTAGATGATACCTTATAATAGCCAGATAATTTTAATAACTTGTAGTTTTTAATAATAAGTAGTAAATACAATTTACATTAGTATGTAATATATTTTTACATTATATACGAGCACAGAGTTCGTAGTACGATACATTCGACAAAATTTAGACAAAGTGTGTTATTTTAATAAATATTATCATTTGTTAGAGACCTGGATGTTATTTGTCATACAAATTCGCATTTAATGTATAAATTATCCATATATGATATATATATTTTTTAATTGTTAATAAATGATAAAAAAAAATGGAATTTAAATTAGCGATACGCAATAAAAACCTAGTAAATGCAACTTCATTCTATTCAACTTATTCAAAGTAAGCTTTGTAAATGTCTATTAATATTATTATTATTCATATATTGTACAATGGCCTTAACAACATACTTCTTATACTAAATCAGAAAAAAATCATCAATCACTAGGTTTTCACTTCGTAGCAATGATATTGGCATTTGCAAGTATGAATAATACTACAGCTTTTCAGATTTCAAATAATAATAATATAAAACATATAGATAAACAAAAAGATGTTTTAATAACCATATTAAACTTTGTACTATCAAAAAATTAAGACGAAATGCGAGTAAAATTTAACTTTTTTGAATAATTAAATATCCAAACGTACACAGATAATATATTAAACTGCCAAATATATTAAGTACAAGTATGCGTATGCAAAATTAATATGTAAGTATAGATAATGTTCATTAGATTGGGCGTGTAAGAGAAAGAGATCACAAATTACATTGGTACATGAGAAAATCTATATTTCGTTTTAGCTTCCCGCATCATCCTGCACAACACAGTAAGAGTTACCAGATCGAAAATAATTCCCCCCGAGTAGGATTCAAACTTACAATTTAATCACATGTACCGTCACACACTTGAGACCTTGCCTCGGCAGCCTCAATTTTTGTACATTTGATATTCTTCTTCTTCAGTGCTTTGTATTTTATTTTATTTGTAATTGAAATTAATTTACTGCTAACTATGAATGTTTATTCATTGAAATGTGAGTAAATATTAGTGAAATTAATATATTAGGTTTAATATTGTTCATTTTTTATATAATAGAAGTAGTAAAAATATCTTAGGACAAATATATAATAGCATAAGAGAGAAAGAGACAGTATATAATAGATATTTATAACCTTTGTTTAGATTGAGAAACTTTTTTCTTGTTATTTTTGGTATTTTTTTAAGGTGAGTCAATATTGGTAAAATTACATGTAATGGAAAAATTACTTAGAAAAGGTATTTTAGAATTATTTTCTTTTTAAATAAACTTAAACCAATTCCCTTCTCATAACAGAACATTTCCATTTCATTATATTAATTTGACAAATCATCAGAAATCTAAAATATTTTCTGACTAAATATTTTCTCAAATTTGCAACACGCCCAATCTAATCGCCTATCAAAAACATAATCAAACACTATATACCTGTTATAACGATCACGTCTACCAACCGACGACCTCTAACGTATGAGGCAAGAAACAAGAGCAATCTTCGAGGGAAATTGGAGGTAGAGGTAGAAATCCAGGGGATAATGGTGGGAGCGTTAAAAACATTCCCAAACACTCAAACACTATACCTGGCGTTACGATCGCGTCTTCCTGCGGACGACCTTGGGTGCAAGAGAGTCCTTCGGGGGCTGTTTGAGGTGGACGTGGAGATGGAGATCCGGGAGGTCCAGGGAGTCCGGGGGGTTTTGGGGGTGCGTCGTCAGCGACGTAGCAGAGCCGGCAGATCGGCAAAGGCACAGGCGCCCAAGGAAGCTCTTGCCATACGACGGAGTAGATCGGCTGTGTGGGAGACACAGGCCTCGACTGGCGATACTGATTGCATGCCTTGCCATTCTGGAAATATATTGTTTATATTTATGTAACTCGTGATTGTAAACGCTACGGTTATGGATTCGAACCCCGGTCAGAGTAATGATATATTTACATGTTTAATGTTCTTCCTGGTAACAAGACACAGCGTGGCGTTGACTCCATTCAACTCGAAATGTTTCGAAAAATGGGTGATGCGTAGGGACCGGAACCATTTAATAATAGATTCCCTATGTTTTCATTGCAATATGCAGGATACAGCGTGAAGTTTGAATAAAATAAAAGTAATTAACAATCAATATTTACCAAGTATAGCGGCGTTAAACGCCTCACAGACGGGTTCGCGCCACACCGCCTCCAGCTGCCAGCCATTGGGACTGTCCCACGGGTTACTGTAGGCGAGGAGACTGAAGGCATCCTACACCATGAAAATTATCCTTTTTTAGTGGATCCACAGTTGTTTTAAGAAAATTAATAAGATTTATTTAGGAGTTATTAATAAATATAATCAATTTATTATCCTGCTAACAACATTAAATAAACCTAAAACCAATTATTATGTTCTTATTTATTGTATAACTAAAAATATCAAATCAAAAGTTAAAAAAAGATATTTACCTCCAGCATGGATTTTAAATAGTGATCCGGTTTCAGGTCTTGACTCATCGCGTACAACTCCCTACCGAAAGCGAGCATACGCTCCACGGACGCACGAGCACCACAACCGTCAGCATCTAGATGTATTTTGTTGATTATTAATGTTTTTGTTTCGAAATAAGTGGTGAACTTGGTCTAAAATTTGCGAAAAATTTAATTAAAATTGTTTTATTATAAAACAAATTAATTCTTATTCTCTTTTGTTTGGGAAATTGTTGCTTCACTAAAAATGTTGACATTTCAGATAAGGCACTCACACACAGGTCACAGGCGGAACGACTGCTTTATGAAATTGATGATTGCCAAAGCAAAGATATTGACCAAACGACGGAAGGACAAATATTTCGCTCTCGCTTTTATTATAATAATAATATATAGGCATAATTTTGTATTTATATTGTTGCTTTCTTTCATTGTACTTGAAAAAGATTTAGTTTCAAATTATATTTTTAAGCACTGTTACATAATTATTAAAATAAAATTTCGTACTTCAGAAGCCCCCCAAATGTAGCCTTCGTAATTAGATTATAAATATTATATATACTGTAGTCTAGTCGAAAATGTCAACATTTTTCTTAAAAATAAAACTTTTAGACCAAGTTTTGCTTTGATGAAATAAAAATTATACTGATGTTTCATTCACAGCACTCGTTTGTTAGTAAGAGCTGGCAGAATCAATTTTGGTAGAAAGTGACAGATATTGACATTGTGTGGATATGTGGTAAAAATGATACAATAAATATATGTGAAATATAATAATGAAATACTGTGTACGTGTTACGGCGTATCCATGTTAAAGATCAATAATTAATAATAATAAAAATAGTTACTTGGACATATATTTATTTATGTCTTCTGTGCAAATTTGCAAGTGTCACATAATCTGTATATAAGTAGTATAGTAAATAATATTAAATTACAAGATGATGAATGTGATATTTAAGAAACGAAAATAATTACTAAACAAACACTTATTATTAGAATAAACAATTATCGATCTATATTGATTTTGACTATAAGATTATTATTATTTCATATACATATAACATCACAATACACGCACCGGATTTAATACAAATTTTAGCATGCATGTTGCTAACAGTCAAAATGTATGACGTGTTACATAACTTCAAGCATTTTTTGCATTCTTTCGATAAACGATATTTTCTAAAATCGTGCCAAGTTTAGGCATTTTCTTTATTAAACATCAAACAATCGAGCTCGAACCGACACACAGTTTAAAATATATAAGAAAAAATAAAATATATTACAAATATTATGTACATTGTGAACTAAAATGAGTGATTTTTTCAAGCATTGCTTAATATTTAGCGTACATGTTTTATATATATAAAAAAACAAATATTTCATCTTAATGGAGAAATTAAAATTTTATAATTATTTAGTGCTTTCATCCTTAGCATTTTAGATGTATATTTAGATAATATTATTATTGTTATGTTCATATTAAAAAAAAAAGTCAGACTAAAAATATTCGAAAAAATATTGGTCCAAGTTCTGACCTAGTCGCTATGTTATTTACTCAAGATATGGACAAAATATACTCAACATAAAAAAGATATCTGTGACAGACATCACTAAGTAATAAAATATGCAAGCAGAAAGCAAATAAAAAGTAAATTCATATTTATGTGTCATATGACGCACTAAAATTGATACATAATCAATCATTGATAATTATTAAATACTAGCGGCCCGCCTGCGGCTTCGCCCGCGTGAACTACGTTATTATTAATTTCTGTCTCCATGAGTACCTACGTCCTTTAAGTGACGTCCATGCAAAATTTGAGACTCCTAGCATTTGTAGTTACGAAGTTTCATACAAACTTTCAACCCCAAAAACAAACCCTTAGAAGGCGAATATTGTAAATTCCCGTCTTAGCGAGCACCTACGTCCTATAAATAACTTCTATGCAAAATTTGAGATTCCTAGCACATGCAGTTTCTGAGATTTCGTGATGAGTGATTGACCTTTCGATTTTATATATATAGATAGTGGTTATATACTCAAAAAAACAACAAAATCTGCAATGATGATGTGACATAATAATCAAGGAAATGAAAAAAAACACATAAAAAGAATAAGTATTTTATACGTTGAATACAAATTTGGTAATAATTATATGTATTCTTTGGATAGGATATTATATGTAGTAGCTTTAGGATCGCTAAAATATAATTTATGGCATAAATTAAAAACAGGTTACTTCTTTTTTGAATTATTGTCCCTATATAACTTATTAAAAGATAAAATGCTTTTCATCTTGTTAAAATAGTCTACTTACGCCAAACGGGTGCAAAGGGGGAAATTGTATAATAAAATGCAACAAAAAAATTCTTTTAAAAAATAGTTTTACATTTCGACCAACAAAGAGGTTTGTATTTTGTTATTACTTCACCCCGGTCTCTAGAACTAACGAGTTCATTTCACCTGTTTCAGCCCGCTCTGTCTTTGTGGAAATATAAATAGGAAATTTACTCTTGCGAGTTCAACGTAGTCATTAATGGGCCCGCTCATCATTGATTTACATAGTTAAGGAGACGGCAAAATTAAACACGTATAAACACATATAGTACGGTGCATGAAAGAAGAGAAAAAGTATTATTTTGCTGTAAAGAGAGATAAATATTTTTGCAAGCATAAATAAAATGTACAACAACAGACAAGCGTATAAGAATTTCTACGTGGCGTGATAAGAAGAACGTATGACTTAACATTCCGAGCTCTAGGACATTCACCAAGAGGCGCAGGTTCGAGAACTATGTTGAATTGTTTGTAGGTTTACTAAAATACTTTTCTGTCCACTGTAGCTTAGGAATACATGGCAAGGTGAGCAATACACCGGGCATGCATAACAACATAATGTGCTACTAAAACTTAACCAACCTTCCAAACACAAGCAAAATCTTAAATTTAGTAAACGCTAAGGCAAAACAACACGTGGTAGCCATGGAAAATATGTTAAACATCGCAAACATGATAGTTTTTAGGTAGTCATAGTAGATTAGTTAGGTATGGTAAGGCAGCAATACGCACCGCTACGGCACGGCAGTAGCGCGGCGACGCACGCCGTGACGCTGGGCATGCCCTTCACCAGCGGCAGCTCCTCGCCCTCATACACACCCACACCTACAACCCACGCTATGCTACCGATGCCAGATCGAACCCCAAAACCCCTAAATCCTAACCTAAACTGCTGAAACCCATGAACCCCAGTGGTGATCGTTTCTCAACCTCATTCATTGTTGAAATGACTGTCCAAGTTAAATTTGGAATTGTGTATATTATTTTTTTGTTGTTGAATTAAATTGAAGATAAAAAAAACTCACTAAATGTAAGGTACCTCTGCAAAACTTACTTAGGTTAACTCAAATGATAATAAACTTGACATTACACTTGAGCATTAATTGTCCTACTGTATTAAAAAAAGTTGAGAAACGATGCTCTTATCAGAATAAACCAAAATAAAAAAAACAGGTATTGTGACACAATAGCCCATAAAGATACAGAAAATAAAATCATCATTCTGTTTTGATACATCTCATGGTAAAAAGAAAACCATTTTAAAATATAATCGTATCACAATAAATGTTCTTAACAACTTTTACACAACTAGGGGTCAGCAACCTTTAGCCAATGGTCATAGTGGCCTAGTGACAAATTACCATTTGTAAATGATCAGTCACTTCGATACCAGGGATGTTACGAATGTATTATTTCGAATTACGATACAAATGTGGATATAGGAAGAAAACTATATTAGTTCCAGTTACGGATATAAAATTATTACGGAATATCAGTTAGTTTCGGATAATTTAGATTTTTGAGATATTCTATTAATGACAGTTTTTTTATTTGTTTTTTATCCTTTTTTAATAACAAAAGTTTGTCCTCTTATCTTTTCTGTCAAACAAAACTTAAGAATCTGTCATAATAATTTCCCAATTGAAAAATCAATCATACCAGAAATCATCCGGAGTCTATAACGATTACAGATACTTTTTTACAGTGTACGAGTATGTCCGAAATTTTCCGCAACGGTTACGGATCTCCATAACATCCCTTTTAATGGCCCAGTGACTAGTGGCTAGTGACCATTTTCGGACACTACGCGAAATAATAAAAAGAAGCGCATTATACCACTAAGTGCGTATGTATGCCTACATGAAGTGAGGGACAGGCATAAAAAGCTAACATGCAAATCAGATTTATTAATCATATAAATACCTATATTCACTTTTGTTTAAAACAAAGATGTTACAAATAAGTAATTCAGAAAATAGTCTATAAATAAAAAGAGAATAAATTTCTTAATAACATAGTAAGACCTCAAAACGATATTTTAATTTGTTTTCATTTTTAAAATAAAAACATATATAAAAAATATTCAGTCAGCTAGCCAGCCAGCTAGATTGTAAAAAAAAAACGAAATTTTAGAGTACATCGTTTGAAGCAGTTGTTTTGATACACATACAAATACTTTTCGAAATATTGCCCGTAATGGTTAATATCTTTTAATAAATTATCTTCATATTTTTGTAGCTTACAAAGCTTCGCTGCCTTAAAGTTGTATGTATCGAGGGACAATTGAGAAAAGTGGCCCTACTATGTACCGGATAATAAAAAAAAGTATTCAATATTAATTGTAATAATTGTTAAACTTTATGTAACATGTTATGTAACAAGTGATATAAAAAAAAACAATCATTTAACATAATGAATATAGGCATTTAAAGCAAATGCTTAGCTAAAATTTAAACCCTAACGATAAATAGCAAAATTAGTAAATTATATTTTTTTTATATATAAAAAAAATTATACAGAATAATATTTAATGTCATGATACATTAATTGTATATAAAATAAATAAAATAAAAGAGGAAAACTAAAAAGCGATGAGCAAATAAAAAATAATGGGGATATAAATAAATAAAAATTAAGTTAATTAAATATGGATGACATGACCAGCAAATAATATATAAATTAAACACCCTGTATAAATGTATTATAAATCTTATACATAATATGTATATATCTCTCTATTTATTAATATTTTTGTAATAACAATTAATAATATCAATGTGAAAGTTTATAAGGATAGATGTTTGTTCCACTTTCACTTTCAAAAATTACTAAGCAGATTTAGATGTAACTTTACAGTAATATAAGTTTTATATCAGAAACACATAGGCTACAATTTATGTTTACACTTCGTACAATTTGGCTATAACAATATATATTTGGCTATTAATGCGTGCAATGCCACGCATGAGCCGTATGTATATAGTATGTATATAAAATACATTCATTTGAATCCTAGTCTAGTCCTTAAATGGTCGAGTTAGTATACAATAATAATAAATAGTTAATTAAAAGATTTACTTATACATAATAAAAATATTTTCTATTATATAAACACACAATTGAAAATTGTATAAACAATGTGTTAAAAAATTATAATTCTTATATCCTATACAATAATAGAGAATTTAAGGAAACAATAGGAAACCTATTAAAAGGAAAGGAGAGGACCACTATGAGAAGAAAGAAAAAAAATAGGAAGACAAATTATGTCCTTTAGGAAAGAATTTATTATTTATTATCTGTTACATTTATATTTAGAATTGTTAAGGTACCCATAATATAATTCACTTTTACAATAAAAGTTAACCCAAAACAAGTAAATTGTTACTCTACGTTCGCACAGAAATTAGTGGGACAGGGTAAGGGAGTGTCTTGGCACGAGATTCCCTCTGCTTACCCAGTTATATGCGAAATACAGCGTGAAACTAAATAAAATGCAACGATTTATACTAAGAAAAAAATTACGAAATGGGTCTAGAAAAAAGGAATATTGAAAGAAAACTTTACATAAAAACGGAAAGAAATCAATGGGAAAAAATCTATGGAAAATTATAATCAAAAGGGACATCTGAGGAATGGGAAGGATTATACAGATATTAGGCAAGCACATACCATGGTGTTCCCCATTGGAGGGGGGCGCCATGTCCACGTCGCAGCTGTGCCGGAGTTCCGTATCTAGATCTGTATCCGGACATTCTGATACTCCTGGAAATAAATGATAAATAGAATATATATATATATGTGAGAGAAAAATACTTTTTTACAATTTAGACATAGCTTGACTAGGAAGTGTAGTGTAATGGTCAGAGCACGGGTTTAAATCGTGCTATGTTAAAAATTTTATATTCAAGAAAATTGTACATATTCATCTACTTTTATACTAAAATTATACAACACTCTAATCTCAAAAACTTTTGGTTGTAATTGAAATCCATCCATTGGAGTCCATCTACCGAAGCTACAGACTATGTTATATCACGTTAATCATCTCTTTGTATTTTATATATTTACTAGCGACCCTATTGCGGCTTCGCCCGCTTTTACTACTGGATTATTCATATAATGTATGTTTGCAAAGCACTTAAGATAATGTGAAAATTAATTAAACCCTAATGCAACCCGCATTTTCGTAGTTTCAATAAGGATTTTCCAATTGTTTTACACAGCAAGGATTTTTTAGTAGGTACCGTAATTTTAAATCTATGCTACTAATCTTTTCAAGTACATAAGTACTTATTACGTATACGTATTTTAATAATAAAATATATTTTTTAATTACTATTTTTAGATAGTTAAATGACATTAAATAATACATTCAACTCGAATTATCCAATACGTTCAAACGCATCTANAACTACCCACCATTACTATGCATATGCTCGCCGTTAGCTGCCAACGGGGGAGCCCGGCCCGTGTGAGATATAACCGACGTCGCCACCCCGTTACTTCCCTCTGAACCCTCTGTACCCTCTATACCTTCGGTCTCTGTACCCTCTGGACTTTCTGAACCTTCGGAGTGGAGAGCCTGAAATGTTTAGATTTTTTTGTTGAAAGATGGATAATGTTATAAAATGGTAATGGTGTAAAATTTCTCGAAAGATCAGGGAAATTAATTGAATATATTTAAAAAATAAGTACTTTTCTAATATTAAAAAGATATTTTTACATTGTCAATTATTATTTGATACTTCTTGTTAGCTTCACGCTTTATCCTTAGCGGAGCAGTCAGCGTGAAAGAATAGCACCGAAAACAATATGCAGAGACTACACTGCATATTTCCTTTTCTTATTACTTTTCACAAAGAAAAATTATCTTCTTTTATACACATTGAACAACATGTTATTCAAAACAAACAAACAAATGTGGACATGCAATGTGAGCGCACTAAATTAATTCACTTAAAAGGCATTTGTGAACTTATTTTCAGTTTCTCGTCTTATTAATATAATCAATAGTCAACGATAGAATTCTATAAATATATAATAAACAATAACATCCAATGATCATCTTCAAAAACTGTTTATGGAAGGAAGATTTATACACTAGATTCCTTCACCTTAGTCATCTTCAAAAACAAAACGAGCAGCTCACCTGCGAGTCAGAGCCGTTGACCATCTCCACGAACTGTCTGCACTTGAGCAGCAGCAGCAACTCGGCGTCGCGCTCCAGCAGGCCGGGGTACAGGCGCCGCGCCGCTTCCACCGCCTCGCCCACGCGCCCGCGCAGCACCAGCTTGGATATCCCTGGGGGTGGTGCGACCGGCAGATAATCATGTGTTTACGTTTATCTTTTTAATTAAATGTATTAATTATTTAGGATAATAAAATAAATAAATAAAATAAAATATATTTAGGATACATTGTATTAAATTTTATTACATTATTTCAAATGTATAAATTAAAAAGTCACTCATTACTCGCGAAATTTCTAAAACGAACCATTAATGAACGGAAGATGAGAAAATAGTTTGCAAATTTCTATTTGATTTTCATCTTCAGGATATGTAGCAAGGTAGACAAATGTAACCTAGTGTAAACTCTATTCCCCACCAACCGCCTAATATTCGTGAAATTGCATGCCTACTTCGACAAGAAAATGAAAATTAATCGTTCTCTTGAGGGAATGAACCCACAACCGTCGCGTTTACCGGCAAACCCTATGCCTCTTTGCCATTGCGGCCTCGAGAGATCATCGTCATTTAATTTTTATTTATAGTATAAATATAAACTTATAGATCAAACTATTAAGCCAATCCAAATTACAAGGAGTGATTTTTTTAATTTATCATATAATCCATTCTTAATATTAATAATGAGTTGTTTATTCCCTACGTCACACTTTATTTAACAGAGAGGGAAAACGAAAATAATTTATTTCCCCGAGAGAAAATCAAACTACCTACAACCACCTCATTCACAGTTGAGACTCCGCTCCACTGCGCCACGACGGCCTTACAATGAAAAATTCAAACATAATTATAAATTACATATTATAAAAATATACAAACTTTGTCTATTCTTAATAGAGGCTATATCTTCATCAATGGGCTGCCCTGTGGCGCGAGAAAACGCCTGCGCCGTACTGCAGTAGCCATGATGGACTAGATACGTTGATACCATTCTGCAAATATTTAGTGATAAATTGTTAATTTCTTTAGCTTCACGCTATATTCTGTAAATAGCAGGGTAGGCAAAGGGAACCTAGTTCTGGGACACTTCATTCCTCACTCTCTGCTGAAATTACGTTTTGAGTGGTGGAAAAAATCTGAGGTTTCTGGGTATAATAGAAATCGTTCCAACAGCACTTACCAGCCAAGAGTATTTTTATTTATTATATATGTTTTATATTCATTGATTTGTTGTATTTAAAATAAAAGAATTGTTGTACTATAAAAAGTAAAGGAAACATTAAACACTCCATTAAAAAAAAGTGACAATAAATAAAACTCCATACACATAAAGCAAAAACCTCAGTCCCCCATCATTCCCTTAAGTCATCAGCCATTTATGTAAGACATGATACCACTGTCCCTGCTCTTCTCTTAAAGGGAAAGGTTATTCATGGTTTGCCAAACAAGTTCCACTAAGAACTCTTCTTAACATAGCCTCTATGCCAATACCCACTACATAAAAACAGACTTGTTGCCATTATCCCTACACTTCAGACAAAGGAAACCGATTGATGACCAAACAAGTCCTACTACAGATTTTCCTTAACATGTCCACTATAATATATAACAAAAAATAAATCATTCACCCGTAATTCATCAGTCCCTCACCTATGTAAAACCTGCTGCCACTGCCCCTGCTCATCTGGCAAAGGAAATTCATCGATGGCTAAACGAGTCCTAGCGCGTAGTTCCCTCAACATGTCCTCTATGTCGAAGACGAAAGGTTGCTGACCGAAATTAGCGTCGACCACTTCACCTGGTGTTTGTAGACCTACTGTCGGGTAGAGGTTTGGCTGTGGAAAAAAGTATTTAGATAAGACGCTTCTAATTTGATGTAGATTTATTTAAATAGACTTGTGCAAGTACCTTTGAACTGAATGAGCATAAATTTACCACCAAATCGGAAGGCAGTTCTGCTAAAAAGCCGCTAAAAAACTGAATAATTGCTATTTATATACATTGGTAGCTTCCCTAGTTGCATTTTTTTTCAGCTTCAAGCAGTATCCCGCACAGAGGGGGAGAAAACCTGAGAACCTAGTAATAAGACACTGTCGTTTTTCACTTTTCGACGAATTGCGTGTTGAGTGACAGAACTCAACGCCGACCTCAATGCCAGATCAAAGAAGTGAAAATATTAAACATTTCATTTCCTCGAGTAGGAAACACACATACAACCTGTCGCATTTACAGTCACACGCTTATACTCCTGCGACTGCTACTGACTGGCCGCATTTTTATATATACATAAATTATATTTATCTTCAAATCAATAAAAAAACTAAAACCACTACACTCACAGGCAGTCCCCTAAAAGCAATTCCTAGATGGTGCCCATTCTTAGTGTAGAAGCAAGTGTTGTCGACGAGATTGACGCCGCAGCCGATGACGTCGCCGGTGGTGAAGGTCGGGCCGTAGGGCTGGCCGGTGCCGGACGAGCAAAACGAGTGGCCGTCGTCGCCGTGGTAGCCGTACGAGTGTTTGTCCCAACCTAGTTAAAAAGTGTAGAAGTTGTGTATTAATAATAAGTAGTTATAGACATATAAAATTTATTGAAATATCAATCGTCAAATAATTTACTACTAGTTCGCTAAAGTTCAATAAACAAATATTTCAAAACTATGTATTAAAAAAAGTGTTGCCGTAATTTTATATATAAGAATATCAATTTATAATGGAAACGAACAAGAAATGCTGAAAATCACTACAATGCTATTTGATACTCCTGGCTTATATATTCAGCAACTGCTCGAATTAAGTGCATAAGAATAAAATGTAACTTGAGATATACAGGGTGGAATTGTCAGCACCACTTTAAATGAAACCACAGTCTTAACTACTCTATAAAAGCCTAATATAATTCAGAAAAAAATAAGTTTCAGTAAAAGAAGCGCTGCCTCTTCCACCCTGTAGATGAATAACAGTTCTTTTCATGACTCTATTAATATTACTATTAATTTGAAATATTGCATTTTCTTCTGATCTTTTTTAAAAAGCTATCAAATATTGAGATCACGCTGAATGAAGCTGAAGCAAGGAACACATCGTTCAGACACATCGTTCTTCACTGTCCGCCGAATTCTGGAGGCATTGCGTGTTCGAGTGGCGAAATTCAACGCCGCGCTTTGCCTCGACACCAGAGCGAAGAAATGATAATATTAAATATTTCATTTCCTCGAGTGGGAATCTTACCCACAACCTGACACGTTTACAATCACATCTTTGCAACTCATGGACTTATTTTATTTTTTGAAAATTCATATTCACTAATACAAAATGTACCAGGAAACTCACCAGGAAGTCTGTTCATATTGACCCCATGGGCCGACAGTCCTATCCCCATGTACCCGTCCCGCCCCTTCGACACTATCCTCACTTCGAAGTAGTAGAGGCCGCACGCCGCCGGTATGGGGTGCGTGGCGCGGACGCTCGCCGCGTCCTTGTGGGTTTTGCCGTGACCTGGAAAACCATTGGTTCTATATTAGATTACCGGTTCACCTTTGTTCATATTAACTACTTTTGTATAAATAAAATTAAAATCAACTTCACGCTGTATACAGCACACAATAGGTTAGACAAATTTATTTTTACTGGAAACAATTATTATATTTGAGGCTGTCGTGGCGTAGTAGGACAACATATGACTGAAAATGCAAGGTTAGTGGGTTCGATCCCATTGGGAGAAATTATGATATTTAAGTTATTTTTCGATTAAGCGATTTTTCGATTAAGCGAGGAATTGAGTGTCATTACCTCACATCACACCAAATGTAAAGCTTTATTTTTTTAAAATTGATAGCATGCATTTCAAGCTTTAAGCGACGTTCTATTAAAGACAAGGATGTTAAACAAATATTTTTAAAGATTACAAAATCGCCGTCATTTCTATCTAAACTTCGTGTGGGATTCGAACTCCCAATATTTGTAAATATTTCGACGTCGTCGTCTTGGTATTAGTCATAGAATATGAAGATTATTTATGAAGAGAGTGAACTGACTTACTGGTGGTAAATACAGAATACAGTATAATCATAAATCTAAAATAATAAATCAATATAATATAATGACCACAAATCAACTAATTTTTTTTATAAATTCACGCTGTATCTCGGTGTGTTAACACTATACGGAGACGCACCTCGTTTCCCACGCATTATTAAATTTTCGAGACACTGTGTTGAGTGTCTTATTCGGTTTTTTTTAAGCTTTCATCTCCGACATTTATCAGACTAGGCCTACCTGCCTATCAAATTCGTCGCCATATGTTATCAGAGCGGACAGACGCAATTACTCTAATTTACGCAAAACTACACTAGCTTCACACATTGAACGACGGCCAAGTGCGAAGTCACTGAGAATGTTAACGACCTCGCATATCAAAACATGAAAACACATTCACAGAAACACAAGATTCGCCAAAATATTAACAAGCAAATTATGTATTTACAAATTTGTTACAGCGAAGTAAGGCTCAAAATTGATTAGCTATTTTGTATCCTTGTTATTTAATAAATACTGATAATATTAGACATTTATACTGTTATATTAAAAAAAAATAGTTCAAAAGTAGCAAAATCATAGATAAAGAAATCTTTAAAAAAAATTATTAGCTTTTTTTAATATCCTAGACACAAAAATCTATTTAACACTAGAAACACTTAGTTAGGACGTTTTAACACAAATTAAATAAATAGCAATCAATAACAATCGTAAAAGTGGAAAACTGAGTGTCTTAACACTAGGTTCCCTCTGCCTACCCTGCTGTGAGCGGGATACGGCGTGAAGCTGACACAAATATATATAGAATATAACAAAATATTAAAAATATTTCGATTCTCAACATACATACATCTTCGGCTGGAACAAAGCGACGCGCGCGCAGGTTAACGAACCACGTGTTTACAGTTTACACAACAACAACGGTAAGATAAACCGACCGGATCGCGAGAGCACTACAAAGTATTCCTCATAACAGCGCTGACGTGACATCTTAAATCGTTTGCTTTATACAAAAAAAGTGTAACGTGATATCCTTGAATAGTTTCGAATGTTAAATGAGTTTCTGATCAAAGAAATACACTTACAGAAATCCAAATAGAAATATTGTTTATTCAATTTAGGCCAATTCACAGTCAGTCCTACAGGAAGCTACTATATTTTTTAGCTTTACGTTGTATACCGCACATGGGTTAGGCAGATACTTTCCCCATCCTAATACTTTCGCTTCCCACTTTTCGCGTAATTCTTGAGACATTGCGTGTTGAGTGGCGGAACTCGAAGCTGTACTTTGCCTCTTTATATATGTATTATAGTTAGGCAACAATACTGAGAAAGCTGAAGATCGAGTGTGGTGGCGAGAATTGGGGAAGGCCTATGTCCAACAGTGGACAAAAGATGGCTGTTGATGATGATGATGATGAAGATGAATGAGAAAACAAAACATACATAAATTTATAGAGGGGTGTCATTTAAATGTGAAAGCAAAACAAAGCGTCATTGCAAAAAATATACGTAATTGAAATCTAATGACGCAGAAGAAGCGTATCTAACCGATTCAATACTCGCTCTCGCACACGATTTACATTCTAACATATAGTCAATGTTTACAGCTGTGCGAGTGTAAGCGCGACGGGCTGTGGGTTCGATTCCCGCTAGAGGATATGAAATCTATACTTATAATAAAATCACAGGTTCAAATGTCGCAACGTCAATTTTTTATACATAGTTTAAAAAAATATTTCCCTCTCCAAGTGTGGTATTACACTTTAAAAGTGGTATAAATNATTAAAGACAAGGATGTTAAACAAATATTTTTAAAGATTACGAAATCGCCGTCTTTTCTATCCAAACTTCGTGTGGGATTCGAACTCCCAATATTTGTAAATATTTTGACGTCGTCTTGGTATTAGTCATAGAATATGAAGATTATTTATGAAGAGAGTGAACTGACTTGCTGGTGGTAAATACAGAATACAGTATAATCATAAATCTAAAATAATAAATCAATATGATATAATGTACCTATTGACCACAAATCAACTACTTTTTCTTATGAATTCACGCTGTATCTTGGTGTTAAGATACTTCGTTTCCCACGCATTATTAAATTTTCGAGACACTGTGTTGAGTGTCTTATTCGGTTTTTTTTAAGCTTTCATCTCCGACATTTATCAGACAAGGCCTACCTGCCTATCAAATTCGTCGCCATATGTTATCAGAGCGGACAGACGCAATTACTTTAATTTACGCAAAACTACTAGCTTCACACATTGAACGACGGCCAAGTGCGAAGTCACTGAGAATGTTAACGACCTCGCATATCAAAACATGAAAACACATTCACAGAAACACAAGATTCGCCAAAAAATTTACAAGCAAATTATGTATTTACAAATTTGTTACAGCCAAGTAAGGTTCAGAATTGATTAGCTATTTAGTATTTTTGTTATTTAATAAATACTGATAATATTAGACATTTATACTGTTATATTAAAAAAAATAGTTCAAAAGCAGCAAAATCATAGATAAAGAAATCTTAAAAAAAAAAATTAGTTTTTTTTTAATATCCTAGACACAAAAATCTATTTAACACTAGAAACACTTAGTTACGACGTTTTAACACAAATTAAATTAATAGCAATCAATAGCAATCGTAAAAGTGAAGAACTGAGTGAAAGTGAAGAACGACCTCCCTCTCCTCCCTCTGCCTACCCTGCTGTGTGCGGGATACGGCGTGAAGCTGACACAAATATATATAAAATTTAACAAAATATTAAAAATATTTCGATTCTCAACATACATACATCTTCGGCTGGAACAAAGCGACGCGCGCGCAGGTTAACGAACCACGTGTTTACAGTTTACACAACAACAACGGTAAGATAAACCGACCGGATCGCGAGAGCACTACAAAGTATTCCTCATAACAGCGCTGACGTGACATCTTAAATCGTTTGCTTTATACAAAAAAAGTGTAACGTTGATATCCTTGAATAGTTTCGAATGTTAAATGAGTTTCTGATCAAAGGAATACACTTACAGAAATCCAAATAGAAATATTGTTTATTCAATTTAGGCCAATTCACAGTCAGTCCTACAGGAAGCTACTATATTTTTTAGCTTTACGTTGTATACCGCACATGGGTTAGGCAGATACTTTCCCCATCCTAATACTTTCGCTTCCCACTTTTCGCGTAATTCTTGAGACATTGCGTGTTGAGTGGCGGAACTCGAAGCTGTACTTTGCCTCTTTATATATGTATTATAGTTAGGCAACAATACTGAGAAAGCTGAAGATCGAGTGTGGTGGCGAGAATTGGGGAAGGCCTATGTCCAACAGTGGACAAAAGATGGCTGTTGATGATGATGATGATGAAGATGAATGAGAAAACAAAACATACATAAATTTATAGAGGGGTGTCATTTAAATGTGAAAGCAAAACAAAGCGTCATTGCAAAAAATATACGTAATTGAAATCTAATGACGCAGAAGAAGCGTATCTAACCGATTCAATACTCGCTCTCGCACACGATTTACATTCTAACATATAGTCAATGTTTACAGCTGTGCGAGTGTAAGCGCGACGGGCTGTGGGTTCGATTCCCGCTAGAGGATATGAAATCTATACTTATAATAAAATCACAGGTTCAAATGTCGCAACGTCAATTTTTTATACATAGTTTAAAAAAAATATTTCCCTCTCCAAGTGTGGTATTACACTTTAAAAATGGTATAAATAGTAAGAATTTGTCAACTCAACGGTAACTCTACACTCGAGGCGATCACCTGAGTTCGCCCGCGGACCAGTTTTTCCGGCACGTGGTGTAAGGTGGCCGAATACAATACTTTTGTAAACAATATTTTCTAAGAGCTATGAAACATTTATATAGAATTGTGTATATTGTTATATATTTTGAGACCAATCGTAGCGCAGAGGCACAAAGTGCGTTATATTTCCATTTCTACGCTCTGGTGTCAAGGCAAAGCGCGGCGTATAGTTTGGCCACTCAACACTCATTGTCTCCGTTCCACTAGTAATAGGGTCCCGTTTTACCATTCATGTAAGGCACCCTAAAAAAAACCAAAACCAACAATAGAAAAAAAATAAAACAAAAGTAGAAGTTACTAGATATATATTTCAAAACTTTTCAGCCAAATTTGCCACAGCATTAGTTAAATTAACTAAGTCGTATTTCAAATGGTTAAAAACAAAACTGCATAAAAAAGCTAACTGCATAAAGAGAACAAGTTTCGCGAGGATTTTTGTAGGAAACTTCAGAGCTTCTCGACAGTCTTTTCCAAGTTAACAACTGAAGTCTACAAACCCAACGGGCCGTCACTAACGCGCAGTCTACCTCTACCTCTACCTCTACCTCTACAGCAATTTAGTACCGAGACTGTAATGTATGGAAAACTCTCATTGACTTTCAAATGGAGATGGAACTGGTAACCCATTTTTATGCGTTTTATTTACATTGCAACACATAGAAATAAAAAAATAAAAAAAATATTGCTTTAGTTTCTTGCAGCTTTACGTTTTTTTTTTTTTTTAGGAAAAGAAATAACTCAATATGTGACTTTTCCTTTGGAAATAATATATAAAAGAAATTTAAGTGGAACGTAACTAGGGAACAACATAAATTTGGAAACAGGTTTTTAGTAAGTTGATTGTGAAACTTGAGACAGAAGTTACACAACTTTTTAATAGTGAAAACATGTGCCTGTAGAACTTAGGTAGGTACAATAGAGATATAGTGATTATAAAATATGTTAATATGTTTATATCACTCGGGGCTTCACCCGCTTATACTTCTCTATTATTTATTTACTAAACTATAAAGACAACATATTATATACAAACCTAAAGTAACCACCTAACAACCAATTTAATAAAAAAATCGTAGCAATTTTGTCGAACTAAATACGTTAAATTGATATATTTTTTTATTTATGAACCGATGCTAAAATACAATAGCGAAAACTACATTTAACTACACGCTGTATGCCACACATTACAGGGTAGGGGGCCTGGGAATCTAGTGTTAAGACACTCAGTTCCTCATTCAGATGCTTCCGTTTCCCACTTTTCTCGAGAATTCGAAACACTGCGTGTTGAGTGGCGAAACTCAACGCCGCGCTTTGCCTGCTTCCCAGAGCGAAGACAAGACAAAAACAATGGAGAAATGAATCCAATTCCAGAATATGGTCCGCCTTAGCGTTTTCCATATATAAAATACCAAATTTATATTAATATGTACCTATTAGATAATCCATTCATCGAGAAAAGCTATCATTCTAGAAATAACAAGAAGCGAAGAAACAACAGGGGCGCTAAACATAGATATATGAAAGCTTATATATTTATTAAAAAATCTAGACAAGTATATAAGACGAAATAAATCATCTAGCTATCTAGTCGTAGTGTTGCGATGTAACCCACTGTACCTTAGTTCAGATTAACCGCGGGCATATTATGTTCATATACAAAAAATATATTATGTTATTTTTAATTTATATATTGTTCCTATAAAACAAAACACACAACAGACATACCGATACAGCAACAATGCGAACCATCGTAGCGAGTAGACAGTAGACCGAGAAAAGACTAAATTAGCTGCAAATACAATATTAACTGTCCATTGCCCCGGCGAGGCGTATATAATGTACAGTTCACGAGGCTTAAGCTCAGTTTCTCATTTGTGTGAGTGATTATAAAAAACATTTAAATATATAGATAGTTCATTTTCTCATCTCAATCACTTTCGTCATTTAATATTATTATCATTTTAATGACCATGCACAGACGACATTACTGGACTTAGACAGTTGAAATTTGGCATATATCTAGATGGTTTAAGATGAGGATTTAGGGGAGCATTGAGAAAGGATTTCTTGCAATTCCTACGGGAACGGAGATAAACAGGATTTCTCGTTTTACGTCTTAAAGTTACATGCGCCGACTAGTCTGTACACATACATACAAGTGAAAGGTTTTCAACAATATGTTTAAGTTATTTCAACTTTAACAATCTTTACGTAAATAAATGTTTAAAGCTAGTTACTTTCCGCTTTAGATGGTAGATAACGCACGACGAAGTTACTGGAATTAGAAAGAAGACGTTTGGCCTGAAGTAAGCGAGCACTATGACAGATTGTCTTAAAATGTTTTATTGAATCGAATATTTTATATATCTTAAATGTTTAAAATATATTTATTTCATACTCAGTTACAGATTCCGTCGTGGCAAACAGCGGCGTTGAGTTCTGCCACTCAACACGCAATCCCCCAGAATTCGGCAGAAAGTGGGGAACGGAGTGTCTTAACACTAGGTTCCCTCTGCCTGCCCTGCTGTGTGCGGAATACAGCGGTAAGCGGATTTCATTTTTATATTCAGTTACATAATATATGTATTACGAAAAAAATTATAAATCGGAATTACCTTTTTCTAATGGCAATATAGTATAAGTATTACCGACGATTGAAAAGAACGAGCGCTTACTTCAATAGAGTACCTACTAAAACCTTAAATCGGTTTGTTTTGATACTTCTATTCTATGAGATAGGTTCTACGATATATTTAAGTGCTTATAATTAGGCCGTTGTAGCGCAGTGACACAGCGCCCGACCGAGAGTTGTGGGTTCGATTCCCACTCGGAACAATGATTATATTTAATTTATTATCATTTTTCGTTTTGGTGGACGAAGCGCGGCGAAAATTTGGCGACAAGTGGGCACCGCTAGATTTCCTCTACTTACCGTTTCGTGCGTGACACAGCGTGAAACTACAAGAAGAAAGTCTACCCTCGATGTGTAAAAAAGAAAAGCCAGTGAGGCTGGCACTATATTCTATCTGCTTTACCCGCTATAATAATATAAGATAAATAGAGTTGCGTATTAAAAAAACAAACATTTCACTG
Organism: Heliconius cydno galanthus; assembly: GCA_036379175.1. NCBI lineage: Eukaryota > Metazoa > Arthropoda > Insecta > Lepidoptera > Nymphalidae > Heliconius > Heliconius cydno. The sequence continues at coordinate 144,591 of JAKRZM010000778.1, read as the reverse complement.
TTCACGAGAGCTTGTTGCGAAGTCCGCACACCGCAGTGCGATATCTCCTTTGCCGAATATGTCTGACCTTCAAACAATCTATAAAGCCGGGCAAACTACGCAAAGTCACATTTCTAGCCAAGTTAAAAAGCTTCAATGACCTTCACGCTGAATCCCGCATATTGCAGGGTAGACAGAGGAAACATAGACTTAACGACATACATTTCACTCACAGTGTTGAATAGCGGAGCACAACTCTGCATTTAGTCTTCTCTACAGAGCAAAGAAATGAAAATGTTTCAGTCTCGCGAATGAGAATTGAACCCACAACCGACGCGTTTAAAATCAGATGCAATGCCGTTGCGCCACTACGGCCTTGCCTTAGTTAATCTAAACCCTTTGTAAACAAAAAAATTGTCAGTGAATTCGTGAATAATGCATTATTCCATATTTAACTTGGCTCTCTTTTCACATTTATGTCTTCGATTCAACTTACAGCATTGGCGCTATCACACGTGACCTCTGGCCTCAACGGTTAATCTGCGAAACATTATATTCCATGCAATTTGGCCAAAGATTTGTTCTTATATAAAATGTCAGCATTCACTTTTGTTAGGCTTTTTCAATATTTTTTTTGTTCTTTACGCCTATGACGCAACAATGGCTATTGTAAAAAATTCTAACAACTTCGTTTTAGCATTAATACTGTTACATAGGAAAAAGTACCTATACACAAAGGAAATTCGTTAAAATATATAGAAACGCATGAAATTTTTGTTTGGACGTAGCGGGAATCGAACCGCATCGCGTCTCGGAAGCCGTCACACACCTAGACTATAAGCATTGAAGCTATCTCTAACTTTTAAATAGACAGATTTTACTTATTTCGCAAATACATAAGGTAGGTAGGTAGCAGGATCCAAGAACAGTCAAAACACTCCGTTCTTTCCACGTAACCCGCATTAAGCATCACGTTTATTGTGAGTGAAACGACGTAATTATACTTGTTGATTATTATCAGTATGAATACTTTTTCATATTAAACAAGCTTATCGATAAATTTGAAACAATAAATAATAATTTTTAAATTTATTTTTTTAGTATGAAAAAACATATCTACAGTATTTTCTTACAAAGTTGACATTTGGCATGTAGGTAAGGAACTGTAGGGGAGCAGCAGGGGAATGAAATATTTAATATCTTCATTTCCTCTCACTAGTAGTGTAGCAAAGAGCTGTGTTGGGTTCAGCAGACTTCACTCAACACGCTATGCCGCAGGTATTCGGAAAAATGGGAACGGAGTGAGTTGACACTAAGTTCCCTACTTCCCTTTGGCTACCTCGTTATGCAGGATACAGCGTGAAGGTACAAAAACATTGTTTCCTTAAATAAATAGTTGCAGGCGATGACTGCATTCAATATAGAAATGACTATAATAAATTCAACAATTACAAAATTTGCATGCAAAGAAAGGGTTAGAACAAACACTCAAGCAAATAGAATTCTATTGTTATATAACCATTATATATATATACATATTTATAATATGAAAGAAGTGTGGCGAATCAATTGTTTTAACACTAGAGACCCCTGCTTACCCTAGCAGGATACGCGAAATGAAAAGTGAAGGTGAACAAAATCGTCCAAGAGGAGCAAAAAAATTATACAGTTCTATCTTTTTAGTTCAAAATTAACTTTAGTTTTAATAAAAATAAACAATCACGTGAGAAAGAAATAGAGAAGGAGCAGTCAATACAGTGGCTATTATAATATAGTAGATTATGCTAATACCATGCACACCAAACAGCCATATCATCTAAGTACACTAGCTAAATACTCTTTGAATAACATTGTTTATTAATTAATTTTTGTTTTAGTTTCACGCTGTATGCCGCTCATAGGATGGTAGGCAGAGATGCCCTGGGAACGTAGTGTTAAGATACTCTGTTCGCATTAAGACCCTTCTGTTCCTCACTTTCCGTCGAATTCTGGAGACATTGCGTGTTGAGTGATGGAATTAAACCCCACGCCTTGCCTCGTTAACAGAAATAAATGGTAATTTAAACAAAAACAAATTAACTTCATAATTTTTTAATAAATAATCTTAATCAAGAGCACACACAAAAACAATCAACAAAGTAACAACGTGACGTGAGACCTTATCATATAACAAACGGCGTGTACCTGCTACTAGCGATGTAACAAATGTATGTGGGAATGGAAAAACGTCATTTGTCTTCGACGGCAGTCCCTTTAGCGCGAGAGATTTTAATTTCCAAGTTCAAAGGAGAAATTAATTATTATTTAGTACAAATTAGAATCTTAAACTTCATTATTAAAAGTAGAAGTAAAAACACCAGATGATAATGTAAGGCTTGATTATAGGATTTCGAGGTTAAGCTACTTTTTCTAATAATAAAGCAAAAGATTATTATATTATTAATGTAATATTATTGCCAAATTATTTTTATTTCCGATATTTATATTCACAAAACATTTGTTCAAACATTACGGATGCGAATGATCACGTACAAAAATATGCGAATATTCCGGAATGCTAATATTTGTTTCATCACTAGCAGGTAGGTACTGCCATCATACACTCTATACTGAAGTAAATCAAAAATAAAAATATTATATGATACGGCCTCAAATTATACTGTGAATGCAGTTAACAAACAGAGCTGCAGTTCAGAATTGAAAATTTTATATCCGAATTCATTATCGGAAAATTTACTCTCGGAAGCACTCAATGCGATGGGGAAAATAAAGTTTACCGATCTTTGAAAGCATATATTAAAAAGAACGGAACCATTGAACTAATTGATATCATATGTATGCTTCTAATAAAAGGGTACAAGTCCAAGGACGGAACATGCTAAATTGCAAAGAACAAGAAGCAGCTTCACAACTTTTTCCTAATAGCAGACAGAGAGAACCTAGTGTCAAGACACTACGTCGTCCTGAATGTCTAATATCACTCAATTCTGTCCAACAAATACCCTCAACTAGAAGCACACATAACAGCACGGCCGCGTCTTACGACTACATAACAATAATCCTATTTGAGAGCGCTGTTTGTTAACAAGATGTATATATATATTGACGTACGATACATCCAGAGGCGTAAGTGGAGGTAGGGCAGGTGGGGTCTCCGGCCCGGGCCCTGCGTACCACCTTACAACAAGAGAAAACATCCATGTCCATTAATTTATCCACACTCGGACCCCATACACCATTTACGCGTCTGGCTGCTCGATACAATCTCCGAAACTAATCCAATCACAAAACTCCAGCAAGCTGATGGTGATACTACCACTGATTTTATAGATCGATCGTCTAAATTAAAAACTATATTAAATTCAATTTCAATCTATAAAATCAGTTCGATATTAAATGTACAATTGCTGGCCTATTAAAAAAGCTTTTCGCAAAAACAATGGCAGCTGTTAAAAAATGCCGAATACGTCATGCATAGACCTGACTACCGAGAGCTTTAGAGCATAGTGGTGCTATGGAGCCGAATAGATTATGCTAGAGTTAATACTTATTTTATAATATTATCTAAACTACTTAAAAACTTATAGGAAACTTAATTTAGAGTTTTACTACTAAATTAACTGCTAAGAATCAAATTAAACTGTGAATATTAGAAATCTAAGTTTACTTAGTAACATTCTAGGTCTCTCCTCAAGAATAATGAAATGTATGTGATTTTAGACGCGGGTTTCAATATTTTATACGTGACGCGTAACTTTAAATAGTATTTACATAATAAATAGTTTATTGAGGAAATAACTGATGAATAATAATGGAATAGTAGAATAAGACCACCAATCATTTATCTGCACCTTTGCCCCCGTAGTCTAAAGAAAAAATATAACAATTTCTAAGAGTGGATAACGTCGAAAAAAGTAACGTATCACAATATAGACTGTAGTTCTCTTCGCTAAATTAAGTCAAATATTTGTAAAGTTCCTAAGTAATTAAGCGTAATCAGCCAAACACACTCTTCAGCTTTATAATATTAGCATAGTCAGTTGATTGATAGTTTTTTAAGATAATTCTTTTATTTATATAAAAACTAACGTATCAGTAATCAAAGTAATACAAAGTCATTAAAATACAAAACTATTCATTTATTGTTTTAAATACCCCGAAAGAACGGAACGCTAACGCTTGCCGAGCAAATATTTGTATGTGTTTATTTTGATATAAGCGTGCCAAGTGTCATAATCAATTCGATACATAATATTGACGTAACTGCTTAACATCGTTTACAAATTTCCTTCTGAGCGATAAAAATATTTACTCGTTGTTTATAAGATTTTTTAAAACAATATAAGTAATGTTAGGTAGTGACAGAAGAATGAATAAAAGAATCAAGGCAACCACCAGCATTTAATGGATTTACGGTGCAAGAGCCCATCGCACTGTAGGGAGAGAAGCACAGAACAGTGCCTGGGATGATTAATAACGTTCCATGATTCCGGAATATGGAAGAACAAATTAAAATGATGATAACAATGACTCTGTTTACGTGAAAAATAAAGAAGGCAATGTAACCATAAGATGTAAACAAAAACAAAAAAATCTACCTTCTGTTAACTTGTATTACAGAAGAAGAATAAAAGAAAGCTGAACGTTGTGGATATGCGATTTCATCGTAGGGTATGCGGAGTCAGCTTAACTAATCGAATCCGCCATGAAGAGATACACAGAATGGCAGCAAGGATGTCACGGTGAGAATGAGGAAAAACGTGCTCAGGTGATTTGGCTACGTCAAATGAATGGGGGAAGAAATATTAGCAAAAAAGATTTACGAAGGGAACATGAGTAGTAAGAGAGATAGAAAGGCCTTCGAAAATACAGTATCGAAGTACATGGAAATTCGAATATACTCTCTGGCTACCCCGCTACGAAAAAAGCCCGAAGCTTAAAAAACCTTCTGTTAACTGGATGATGTCTTGGAAGGTTCCTTCCGCCTACTCTGCTATTCCGATAAAATCGTGAAGTTGTCTTCTGTTTGTAATATATAGCGTTTTCCTCGTAAAATTAATTTTTGATCACCATTTATATTGATACGCTGATGTACCCGAAATTATGATGTTGATTATGTTGAAGTTATATCAAAATTAGTTTAACAAAAATGACAAATTAGGCAGGGGCATCTACAAAGCGGGGCCGCGTAGCAATCTCAGGCATTGGCTGTTACAAGCGGAACTGGGAACACCACCATTAATGCGTTTTACTTGTTAACATGGGTGTACTTAATCCCGGACGGCTAAACTGACATGATTTTAAATAATTTTCCCTTAGAAAATAAAAATCTTAAATATGTAATTAAATAGATAAAAAAAGAAAAAGAATAAAAATAGATAAAGAAAAATTATGATTTATTTCTTCCATATTGTGTAATGTAAGAGTGCAAAAAGAAATGTGTAAAAACACTCCGTTCTCCGCTTTCCGCTCAATTACGAGTTTAGTATTGCGTATTAAGTAAGATATAAGTATTTTCTTAAACTTATTATTTCTAAACGTGTTCGTGTTTAACCAGCCTCGTGTTGCTCTTGTTTGGGTTAGACAATTGTTTTTGCAATTTTTTTTAGCATGACGCTGTATCCCGCACGTAGCAAAGGGAACCTGATAACATAAAATTAAGACACTCTGTTCCCATTAGGTCACTTCCGTTGGCGACTTTCCGCCGAATACTGGAGATATTGCGTATTGAGTGAAGGACCACGCCACGCTTTGCCTCCGAATGAGAGCGAGGAAATTAAATAATTGAATATTTCATTTCCTCGAGTGGGAATCGAACCCTCAACACGTCACTTTTGTCGCTGTGACACGAGAGCTGCTTTTTATTTTTCTCTTTAATTTAAATACCACATAGAACTAGAACCAAAGGCACGCACGACACCGACACCCAAGTATTATTTTCGATTTACGCACTGATAGCGTCGGCATCCTTTGAAACTATTTCTTGGTAGGTAATACAATCACTTTTTGCTTTGTCACAGTTTTATGCTTCTTCCGCATATAGGGTGACCAGCGGGTATCGAGTTCTCATTGCGTAACAAGTGGCGGAGTTCAACGCCGCGCTTGGGCCAAACCCACAACCATCGTTTAGTGACGCTACTATGACCTCAATAACATTGTAATACCTATTAATCTAGATATTCTAAATCAATATTTATTTATTTATTTGTTGCTGGTATTATCAATTACAAGTCCGTTGATATACGTATGGTTTACTCGAAATTTATATTGTTATTTCTTGTTTTGATTATAAAGCACTAGCAATTAGGTAGTTGACTTACAATTAAAAGAATAACATGGTGTAATATAGCCTATAACCTCTCTCAATAAATGAACTATCCATTTAAAAAATAACTTTCTATTCAAACAAGTAAGGTACTTCCTGAAATTAGCGCATTCAACCAAACTAACTCTTTAGTTTTATAATCTATATATATAAAATCGAAAGGTCACTCACTCATCACGAAATCTCAGAAACTACAAGTGCTAGGAATCTNAACGCCGCGCTTGGGCCAAACCCACAACCATCGTTTAGTGACGCTACTATGACCTCAATAACATTGTAATACTATTACTAATTACTCTAGTACTATTAATAACTATTAATCTAGATATTCTAAATCAATATTTATTTATTTATTTGTTGCTGGTATTATCAATTACAAGTCCGTTGATATAAGTATGGTTTACTCGAAATTTATATTGTTATTTCTTGTTTTGATTATAAAGCACTAGCTGTTAGGTAATTGACTTACAATTAAAAGAATAACATGGTGTAATATAGCCTATAACCTCTCTCAATAAATGAACTATGAATCCATTTAAAAAATATCTTTCTGTTCAAACAAGTAAGGTACTTCCTGAAATTAGCGCATTCAACCAAACTAACTCTTTAGTTTTATAATATTAGTATATACATGAAATAAGTATTTATAACTAACACTATTAAAAACGAATACTTAAGACAATTACTTCCTATATGTTAACAAAAAGCCTAACATAATATCCATTGTTTTTACAAAAAAAAACACGTAACGTTAGAAACATCGATAAATGAAACGAACTTGACCTGCTGCTGTACAGAAAACGACCTAGTTTATTACAAACCGCAAAGAATATGAGCTGTGAGAAGCATTATACGTACATTTTGTTAGCAATGTTGTTTTTGACCGACAATACTTACACGTGATGGTTCTGAATACAAATTCTCTATGTTTATTATTTTAGCTTCACTCTGTATCCTGAGGGAACCTGGGAACCTAGGCCAGGAGCAGCTCGAGTTGAAATCGCACCCATAACCTGTCGTGCGTGTGACTCTGCGCCACGACTGGCCTCGATAATATAAATAGAATTATACAACTGCAAAATTTGTTTGGTTTAATGCGATGTTCTCAAGAACTACTGGTTCCGAAAATTTATATATTACATCAGACCTCAGGTAAAGTTAATTTTTCATATATTTGATAATAAATCTAGGCAGATATTTTATTTATATAAATATAGTAAGCTACGCTGTAGTTGCAGTAGTGACTTTCTCTATCACATTTGTAACGCCTTCCTTACATAATTTCCTTTATTTTTTTTATCAGCATTAGCTTTGTAATGGTCAGGGTTCCGTAGACAAATTAATAGTAAAAAAATGGAACCCTTAGAATTTCCTCATGTCAATCTGTCTGATTGTCCATCCGTATGTTTCAGTCATAATGACTCCGAGATTATGGATAATGTAGTAGTGTGTGTGTTTTTAATATTTTCATTTTGCGGCGTTCAGTTCCGCCACTCAAACACGTAACGCCCTAATAAAATACACACATACATTTAAAGAATAAGTTAACTCATCAAATGAAATAATCAGGTCAGATTAGTTGGTAAGGTTTAGAGGCACCAATTAGCATCATAGCACGACGCGCGCTATGGCATAACAACATGAGATTGATTTATATGTCAAGTAGTGGGATGAAACGTGTTGAAGGAAGCTAACCACACGTTTGTTACTTTATCGCAGTCAACAGGTAAATAATTGTTATTGTTAATAATTACTTTTTTATATATAGATTCACGCTCTATCCCGCATATCCCAGTAACCTAGTGTTAGACTCCGATTCTCACGCAACGCCCAACTTTTAAACATTGAGTGTTGACTGTTGAGTGACAGAACTTTTTAACCTTTATTACAATAATTCATAACCTTGGACGCCCTGACAACAGCGACGCGTTACTTCCGCGTCAACATATCTAAGTATACGTATGAAATGTAAAATAACACTACGCAACGCAACTACTGTATCTAATATAATATATTATAACAGGAAAAGTTCAAACAAATAATACCTTTATTACACATACGAATAAAACTATTAATCAATTGGCTTAGAAATCAAATTTGCTCAAAGCGTAGCTGTAAAACTTTTTTGCTAAGCGAAAATGAACTCTATTCCTACTGCCTATAATGGTATGGTCGTGGTGGCACAGTGCTGCAAAGTTGGAGAGTAGCAAGACAAAGCACGTTATCGAATTCCACAACTCCTCACATAATATCTCGAAAATTGAGATATTATGTGAGGAACACTAAGTTCCCTCTGTCTACTCAGCACGACTACCGAATCTATTATTATTTTAACAAGAACAACTCATAGAAATAACACCTTTATTGAATCAACTCTTAAAACAGCTAATCGTTTGGCTTGAAATTTAATTTGCTCAAAGCAAGTGTGTAAAACTTTTTGGTACAAGCGAAATTGAATTCTATACCACCGTGGTATAGTTGTACGGCACCGAGCTGGAGGGGAGAACACGTGGCGACCCGCCGTAGAACGAGCTTGACCTAGTTAGTGGATGCACCATTTCGGCCCTATTTCGTAACGGCCCTTCGCCTCTCTTTGTTAGAACCTTCACTTTCTGATTTGTATTAGCGTCGGCGTCATACTTGGCTCCTTTGTTTTGATCATATCTGTAGGTATATTCTCCAGATTTCACGCTTCAATAGTTAATACTGCATAGCGGAGAGAGTAGAGAGAATGAAATGTGTCTGTAATACTCTATTCTGCACATTGTGATCTAATTCAAGACATTGCGTTTCGCGAAATGGAACTCAACCCTGGGTTTTGGCTTGACCAATGCACAGAAATTAAATAATTACGTAGATTGTACATTCTGGGCCCAAAAATGTATGCAATCATTTCAGTCTCTTTCGCTATTTCTCTTACAAATTTCTTACGTTACTTTTTTATAATCTTTTTTTTAAATAATTTAATTATATATCTTTTATACCAATACATTTAAAATATGTAAATCTATGCCAATATTATAAAGAAGAGTTTATTTTGTTGACCATGCTAATTTATAGGAGCACACACAACTATTATTTATTTCCATTTGAGATGAGCGAAGCCGCAGGTAAAACCAACGCCCGGGCAAATAAATCGCCCTCAACTCTGAGAGCGATCTCGAGATATCGTTTCCATTCATAGATTATAATTTATGAGAGATGATGATGATGATTCTTAAGATGCCGTTGCATCTCAAGGTTGATCTCAAAGTTGAGAGCGATTTATAAACACGAGCCTTAGTAACTAATAAGAGGAAACTAACGCTTCCACGAATTTAGGTCGTCGAAAACAAATATAAATTGAGCGTAAGAGAAAGCACGTTACAAAATAGCCGCGGTTGTGTACTAATGAAAATATTTAATTAGAATAGTTATTTACTAACTATACTCCAACTTCAATTCTCCTCGTAAGTAAAAAAAAAATATTTTGTACAAAATATTAATATTATTGTATTAATAAAATCTATTTCTCCACGCAATCAGAATTTTAAAATATTAGAAACTCAACACCGCGCTTCTTGTTTGCTACCACGACGGAGAATTGATAATAACTTGCTCCCTGAAAGTGGTTCGTACTGACTACCATCACGTTTGTAGTCAGATACTGTGCCGTGTTTAGATTTAGCACAAATATAGCTCAATGTTTTCTAAATAATAAAGGGTTTAAACTCTTGTATTCCCCTATGCATGTATATTGTGAGGACATCCCTCCTAGGCTTCTAGTTATCTCGGAGGGCCATACTTCAGCAACAAAATTAACGTTTGTATTGGTACTCACCTAACTCCTCACTATGCGAGGTAACAGAAACAACCTAGTAAAGTTAAAATACTCGTAGTCTACAGANTCTAATTCAAGACATTGCGTTTCGCGAAATGGAACTCAACCCTGGGTTTTGGCTTGACCAATGCACAGAAATTAAATAATTACGTAGATTGTACATTCTGGGCCCAAAAATGTATGCAATCATTTCAGTCTCTTTCGCTATTTCTCTTACAAATTTCTTACGTTACTTTTTTATAATTTTTTTTTAAATAATATATGTATCTTTTTTACCAATACATTTAAAATATGTAAATCTATGCTAATATTATAAAGAAGAGTTTATTTTGTTGACCATACTAATTTATAGGAGCTACTGGCTCGAATGACTAGATTATTTTTTGTGATTGAAAGTCGATTTATAGAGGAAGGCACACATAACTATTATTTATTTCCATTTGAGATGAGCGAAGCCGCAGGTAAAACCAACGCCCGTATTTATAAATCGCCCTCAACTCTGAGGGCGATCTCGAGATATCGTTTCCATTCATAGATTATAATTTATGAGAGATGATGATGATGATTCTTGAGATGCCCTTGCATCTCAACATTGATCTCAAAGTTGAGAGCGATTTATAAACACGAGCCTTAGTAACTAATAAGAGGAAACTAACGCTTCCACGAATTTAGGTCGTCGAAAACAAATATAAATTGAGCGTAAGAGAAAGCACGTTACAAAATGGCCACGGCTGTGTACTAATGAAAATATTTAATTAGAATAGTTATTTACTAACTATACTCCAACTTCAATTCTCCTCGTAAGTAAAAAAAATATATTTTGTACAAAATATTAATATTATTATATTAGTAAAATCTATTTCTCCACGCAATCAGAACGTACGTTCGTACTAACTACCATCACGTTTATAGTCAGATACTGTGCCGTGTTTAGATTTAGCACAAATATAGCTCAATTTGTTTTCTAAATAATAAAGGGTTTACTCTTCTATTCCCCTATCCATGTATATTGTGAGGACATCCCTCCTAGGCTCCTAGTTACCTCGGAGAGCCATACTTGAGCAACAAAATTAACGTTTGTATAGGTACTCACCTAACCCCTCACTATGCGAGGTAACAGAAACAACCTAGTAAAGTTAAAATACTCGTATATGCGTATACAATACGAAATTGAACTAAACTAAAACAATAAAAAAATATATATGTCTTTACCCTAGGTTCCCATTGGTTACTATGTTACATGTGGGATACAGCGCGAAATTCTAAAAAGATATGAAATTTTACAGTCAAACACGTTCCCACATAATAGTGATGTGTATAAAAATATTTGTTGAATAGAACTGTATAAACAAAGCACATCACTAATAAGTATACACTACGCAGTGATTACGGCGGGAGGTAATATTTATATCTGCACGGTTCATCGGCATCGCACAATGGCGTATGAGCTCATACAAACTAACAGAATTTCAATTTATCTATGTTTCCATTTTAATAAATTGCTTTTTTTTTGAAAGCCATTAACTTGTTTTATTTTATTTTAATTAATTTTATAATCTTATATTTTTCATGGCTTCGCCAACTATATTCCCCATATAGCAGCTTGAGAACTTTAAACGCAATAGTTTGTTAATTCGATTCAGAGTCTATTCCGCACACTGTAAAAGGAACCTAAATAAAATCTACGTAGGATTGGTCCTACGTAAGAATTTCTCTTTGTCACTCACTTACTCCCCAAGGACTCTTCTTGCCAATGTTTAGCGTTGTCTCTGTTGTCCGTCAGTAATCCAGCAACGGAAAAGTTTAACGGAATTAACACAGATCACGCGAAACTGACTACAACAATAAATCTCTCATAAAATGACTAAAAACCAATCATAAATACAGCATCAAAAGACAAGCCATACCTATATACCTAAACACTAAAAGCAATAAATTGACTACCGAAACTGACAAACAAAGGGAAGTGCAGTCAGTACGGGCGCGGGCTGTGACCCCATTACTCGCTCCCGGGGGAGCACAGTCTATGGGAAAGATTATCGAGGGCTATGGTATGAACCTAACTACAACCATGGTTGTTTACAGTGTTTTTCTGAACTGGATATATAGACTTGTGAATTTCTTATTACACGCAAATTGAATATTATCTAATTATTTATTGTCATTAAAACATTATATGTCTATATAGACTATAAGACTAAGTTTGCAAAACTTTGATTGTGTCTCCGGCGATATATGAAAAATTGCAAATAGGTCATTGTTGCATCAAATGAGAGATTTGCTTTTAAAATTATTCCAAAATGACAAGAAGCTTTCCACAAACTTCACTAAAACGATAACTACAAGGCATTTGCAACTGTGTGATTAAATTAAGAAGACTAGCACACGAGCTCCAGAGATTCCATACTAATAATATATGGACTGAAGTTATGCCAAAATGCGCTAACTAACAAACGTTACTTACGGCAACATGTTACAACATTAATATTATATCTACACTATCTTTACTAATGTTATAAAGTAGAACAGTACGTTTGGTTGAACATGCTCATCTCAGGAACTACTAGGTTAGGAAGAAAGTTAATAATAGCGTAATATAACCTATATTACGAAACGTAAATAGTTTTAATATAACCAGCTGTACCAGCCTCCGAAATTTGACGGAAAGTGGGGAACGGACTAGGTTCTCTCTGCCTACCCTGCGGAATACAGCGTGAAGCTGATTATTAAGTAGATTACATAATAATTTTCAATTTATTTCTCGTATATTTAATGTTATCCGTACCGTAGCGTTTGCCGCTCCGTTCTCTCTGGCTATACCACTGGGGAATTGGAGATACAGCATGAAGCTAAGATTTGGTTTTGCTACTTGCTAGTATTTAGTGTTATGGTATATCTATAACACACCACGTAACTAAATTATACTGGAATACCAAAATGTTCGTTCGTGTGCGAGTTCCGAAAAGTAATTTATAATGAACTTGGCACCCATCGATTTGCAAAGTCACCGTTTATGCCCGCCACGCACACCCCGCCACGCACACACTACCTGCATTACTAACGGCAATACTATAATAGCTTCCGCCTGTCTTATACTTATACTTAGACCTGGTAATCATCTATAATAATTACGTTACATATACATATATATAAAACTCTTCCGTTACTGAACGATTGAGAGGCAACGCACAGACGAAACTACTTAAAAAGATGAAATTTGGCAGGTTAGTTAGAACGCAGTCGTAGCACAAGGGCAGGCGAAACGTTATGGGTTCCGTTGGTTGACTCGTGGAATTGAAATATTTAATATTTGTATTTCCTCGCTCTGGTTACGAGGAGTTCCACCACTTAACACGCAATTCGGTGAAAAGTCTGGAACTGATCTATTTTAATAGGAACGGAGTGCCTTAACACTAGGTTCCCAGGATACAGCGTGAAGCTAAAAAATATGTTAAGTATATAATATTACTATTATACATGGAAACTTAAATGAATCGGAACGACTTAAAGGAATAAAATCAATAACACTAGCTACTTCTGCTTGACGACAGAATATTTTATATGCGTGAACAGTGCAAACTTCATTCAATGCAAATGAACAAGGGGATCAATTAAAAAAACCTTACCTACTAGTGGGTACTAGTTTTTTTCTATTTAACAAAATAATATACGTGATGGTTATGTGTTCATATCTAATTTAGATAAAATTTTACGATAGATCGATCTCGGAGTTGAGGAACAGTTTATAAATACGCACCTTAGGAAGGTACCTAAAAATAAGTTTTAGTAATTAAGCATTTTAAGTACCTACTATTTTTTTAACTTCACTATCTCCCAAAGCGTGGAAGGATACGAATCTATTGGGCTTAAAAAGTTGAACTTTGAAGTATAGGTAAATTGGCGAGTGCAGGGTAACATTGACAAAGGATCGAAATCCCTCCGGCAACGGAAAAAAAAAAGATTTTCCATTTCACACACACACACACATATAGTAGTAGTAAGTAAAAATAATCGCATTACAATTTGACATCGAAACAAATCATACAAAAGGTCAAACTGAGGACAGCCGTCAAAGGTCATAAAAAAACAATGAATTTATAGAGACATAATTCAGTTAAGCGTCTTATGGACAGAAGAATGATCTTAATATATCTTTTCATGTTATAATATAATTAGTTACTCTCTCTGCCTTTCCTTCACGGTATACTTATACATCATATAGCTAGGTAGGCAGAGGGAACCTACTAACCCGCGCCACCCTGCGCCCCGACGGCTTCATTATACTATGAAACATAAATCAACTACATTCAATAATTACAAACAACTTAAAAAACAATCAATGATAAGATGTAACGGGGTGCAACCCAAATCGGACAGACAACAAAGGACATGGGCCTGGGCGTCTAGACTAGGGTTGGGTTAGGTTAGTGCACCGACGTGGACACGTTGAGAAGAATCTAATTTAAGTAAAAATTAAAACGAATTTAACAGGTTTATGTGAGAAATATTTGGCCTCATATAGTACATACAGTGGATTGGATTGAATGGGTAGGTGGTTTGGAAATTAAATATTAGCAATACCTCAAGTGAGAATCGAACTTACAACTTACTGCGCATACGGAGGAAATTTAAGTTACTTACACGTGAAAAATACAACCTCAGTATTAGTATAAACAATTAAAAACATTCTTATCTATTACTAATAATCTATTCGCTGATTGATAAAAACGTAAAAGAGGACAAGAATCATTTATCATTAAGTGCTTTAAATATCTACGTCGCCAGACACCATGCAAGCGCAGCAACAGTACGTCTGACCAAACAGATTATCTGAATGCCAGGTCTAAGTAATGTCATGTAGAAAAAGTATCAATTATTTTTAGTAGCAAAGAGAACAGACACTTCCGTTCTCCACGTTTTGCCCAATTTTAGAGGCATTGCGTGTTGAGTGGCGGTACTCAACGCCGCGTTATGCCTCTATACCAGAGAGAAGAAATAAAAATATTTTTTTTATTTCTTTGGATGGGAATCGAACTCATAACCTGTCGCGTTTACACACACCTAAGACCATGTATATTCACATTGTTTTTAAACCTCACAGTACCACGATAGTCAATCTCCTGCTTTCATCGGAACAAAAGACAATGCATGTTTATTATCCTGAGGGAAAGAACCCAAAATCATTATGATCATGATCCAATTCCACTGCACCTCAATAGCCGCAACATATAGAATTTCTTCACTTTAAAAAAGTATAATTATTATTTACATAATATAAAAAACAAAATATAATTATTAAAATATAATATTTCCTAGTACCATTTACTTTTGGTCTACTTGAGTAAATTTGTAGAAATTAATATGGCAAAGGAATAAACAATACTCCTTTATTATTAAAATTCTTTAAATATATTGCATTTATTACTTTAATTCCAATGATTTTAATTGCTTGTTTATGCAAATTTTTTACCTGACTGTGGCAAAGCCCAAATAGAAGTGATATGCTTTTCGTACGTTCTATATAATTTTTTATTGTCCATTCCTATGTTCCCTTGCAACAGTTTCACTTGTGAACAATCAGCTTTTAATAAATTATATGTTTTTGATGGTGCAAGTGTTATTAGATTTATTAATTTAGTTTTAGCAGTCAGGTTTTTTTGCTTTGTTTATAATTTAGTTGTTGTCATATTCTACTGTTTGACATTATTGATAGTTCTCCTAATACACCATGAAAACACATATGAATATAAATTTAACAAATTAATAATTGATCAAATACAACAATTATCCTCAATGAGTGTGAAAACAAAAGGAAACAAATGAAAAACATTCTGATCCTCTCCACTCCCTGTTCCTGATCCCTGCTACATTTTTCAGATTTTGCCTGTTTAGTAGAGTCTACCAGAATAACAATTTACATAAAATAATGTCCTTGAGAGGAGATATAAACCACAATTGTCATGTTTTAGTCAGACATTGTACTACTACACCACAACAACCTCAATATATAAATGATATATAAAAGATTATCTTGGGATCATCTTATATGTGAGAAGAAACTGTGCAAGTGTATGGGTTGTTGTTGCAAGGTTGCTTCCCAATTTATATACTATAATATTCTCTTTGTCCGACAAAATATACATTGTCATAGTAAACATAGTGACAATCATACGATAGAAACGAGAAATAAAGATAAGATTGTTACTCCAAGTTTTCGCCTCCAAAAAGTTAATAAATCTTTTATGGGTCTGAGCATACGTGTGTATAATAAAATTCCACAGTGTATTCTAGATTTGCCACTTCCAAAATTTAAAATATCAGTAAAAAAAATTCTAACAAGTAAAGCTTATTACACTGTTCAAGAATACTTAGAGGACAAACATGTATGGAATTAATGTCTATTGAATGTAATGCAGGATAGCTGCCAACTAATGTAATAGATTGTACCATTGATTTTGAAAAGAGCAACTGTTGAGTTTCTTGCCGGCTCTTCTCAGCAGAACTGCCTTCCGAACCGGTGGTAGCTTTTTGTTCATATGTTCATTCGACGATTCAAAAGTGCTTATTATAAGTTTATTTGAATAAAGAATATTTTGAATTTGAATTTGAAAAAAAGGCAGAGCTCAGAGCAAAGGCAGAGACTTGCAACCAGTGTAGTTTTAGAAGCCAAGCTTTTAACTATCCAAGCTGATCTTTGTCCCTTATAAAAATATATATTAATTAATAAAGATGAATAGTCCTAATCACCAAATTCTTACAGTATGTTTAGGAAGCATTGTATAAAATGCAAAATGTATTGTGAAAATAAAAAATCCAGGGTGTAAAAATGTGATAGTTGCTGATACAAATATTTTTGAAAAATACCTGAAGTAGAAGACCTGAATTCTCACACATTACAAAACATAACAAATTTTATAATTTTAAAAGATTGCTGTGACCACCATAGGCAATCTTAATTATTAAAAAAAAATAAGTACAAAATGGAGTGTCTTAACACTCTCCAACTCTTTCTTTTGTCTACACAGCCAGAAGTGGAAAGATACAAAAACTATAGAATTTTTATTTTATGTGTAGTGTTCAATTTTCAAAGAGAGTAAAGTAAATTTTATCATTCATCAAATGAAAATGAAATTTAACCATATATTGGTTCCTTAATTTATTGTAAACTCCATATTTAAAATGACTAACCTTAAATATTTTTTTAGATAGAAACCATAAAGTCAAATGTGTAATAATTGAGTCCAATGTATAATATTATTTGAAAATGCAACAGAATCATTTTATTCCACATAGCTGTAAACGAATTACGTATAATTACGCGTCACACAAAATTTTGACCAACAAATATTTGATTTAAGCTCTAAATAGATTAAGTATCTTATAAAATAAAAGTAAAGAATAATAACAATATTTGTAAGTTATTGATATATTATGCGTACATTCGAAATGAATGTTTATTTTAATGATATGATAATTCGTAACTTTTGTCTGCCATTTCTGAGGAGAGACCTTGTAATGTATTGAACGACTTTTTTATTCAATTAAATAGTGTATAGCATAAAGAATCAAATAAATAAACGAATTTAATACAATTTAACGCTAAATAAATACAGCTATTATTTTTATTCGCATGTTGATACAAAATATACGATCAGCTGATTTCTTTGTTTGAGTTATGAGGCAGAGTCTATCGCGTAACATAACGCCAAAATGTTGACACGTTAGGCTATCTAGGCAACTTATACGCTAAGTAGGACTATATGCATGTTAAAACGACTTTATAGTAAATTATTATAGAGTTTCGCAAATAAGTAATCCATAAACAAACCTTGAATCTTACCTTTGTAGTGCACTCGTAGATTATTTTGCGATAGCCCGATGTAGCTGAACTTGTCCTTAGTGCTCCAGGACCTCGGCAATGGCGTTTCGTCCTCGTTCACATTGGGATAGAGTAATTTTAAACGGTCTAAATTATCACTTTGCACTTGATTTTGGGAATCCATCGTCCCCCGTCCACTACCCATCGCAGCCATTTCTAATTTCCGTAATTCATGACTGTCAGTGACGTCACATCCAGTAGTTCTGTTTCGTGTCACAGATGGCAGCGGCAGTATACAGTTTGAACAGGTTATAAAATTAAGAAAGTAATTGTTTAAGGCAAAGTCTGTGGTAAAAGCTTATGAAAATATTAGTAAAATTACTTTATTAAATTAATTTATATACCAATATGATTATTATAGAAAATTCATAGAACCTAAGGCATGATGCATTACACTATGCAAGGCACCATAATTGTAATAATTTAATTTCAATAAATACTATGATTTATTTCTACATTTTTACCGTAGTACAGAAAATTATTAATATAATATGTTTTTTCCGAAAAGACATTCTGTTCTCCACTTTTCATCAAGATTTAAAATATTATGTATTGAATGGCGTACCTCAATGCCATAACTAATATGAATTATAAAAATAATTAATTTTAAATGAATAATAAGTAACATTACACAAGACAATTGTAATATTTTTTTGCGTTATTATATAAAAAAACAAAATACTGAAATGAAACTATAAATAATTTAAAAAAATCAAAATACACCATGGTGACTTACTTACTATTATTAAATACACAAAATATTTCTTTTAATACACTTAAGGGCTTAAACTGGTATACTAAAGTCTCAATAATGTTTGTTTATAACGTAAATTTTTCCCTAAAATATCACTTTGTCATAATTATTTAAATGTATACATTGAAGCATTTTTTTTATACTTTAAACACTACGATTAGAGCAACAAATGCTGTGTTATAAAAGGTAAAAGTCTCTGCATACCTTTAAAAAACTTTCTGCATAAAAAAATGTAAAAAGGTTTTTTTTACTTAAAAAAATGAAAATATATGTCGATACACTCATGATTACCACAGTTTCAAGACAAAATACTTATATTTGTTTTCTTGGTTTTGTTTTAAAATGAAGAGAAGTGAAATAAAATAAATACGACTTAAGTTATTTTAAATAATTAAAAGTTTTCTCATTTTCTCCAATGATAATAAAATTTTAGGTACGTTAAGTACCTCTGATAAAATATTTAGATAATATATAGATAATCACTACAGACACAATCGGTTATTGAAAGATAAATCTTGATAACGTAACCAAATCATAAATTGTTTGAAAATGCATAACGTTAAACCAAAATATGTAAAAAATATTGAGTCAAAAATCGAATCTAAATTGAAACTAATTAGACAACCCAACACTGATTTGTTAGATATAAAGCAATTATATTTTGACGGGATTTTGGAGGTAAATTATTAATTTCCTTTGTTTTAGCTTCACGCCGCGCGTGTTAAGGTTTTCAAGATATTGCACATTGAGTGGCAGAACTTAACGCCGCGCTATGGAGGCAATGAAAATAATTCCTTTCCTGAGTAGGAATCCCACAATCTTCACGTTTAAAGTCAGATTCGTTTTCATTTATCAATTATTAATTAATTTTAGATTTACCAGGAAGCGTTTCAATGTTTAATTGATTATGCAGTGACACAATCTTCATTACTGTGTAAAATTAAAAATGCCTATGAAGACGCTATACGCGTTAGGGATGACCGTATTAGCCAATTTATAACACAGGATGTGAGTATTTTTATATAAAAATTAATTATGTTTAAATTATATGTACAAGCATTTTTATAAATTAAATATATGTATAGACTAAGCACTTATTTAGTAATAGTAACTATTGTTAATAAAAGAAAAGAATATCCTTAATATCAGTTTTACTAACATAGTATGTAATACGTACATATTTTTCATCCCCCACACACATAGGAAACATAAAGCCATGAGCCCATGATCATCACGACGTTAAATTTATTATAATGCAAATTATACTTATATTCAAAATATTTTAGTTATTTAAACAAGTTTTAAGCAACAGTTTTAGAACATTTACTTTTTAAGTGGAATGACAATGTTTTGAGTACTTCAAAGCTATGATTAAATATTGCATTGCAATTTCATTTCATATAAATAGCTTAAAAGAAGTTTTAATAAGTTTAATTAACTTTTCACGATTATTTCATTATCGTTTATTATGTATTGCAGTCAATTTATTTTTAAACTGCGCGGTGCTTTATATCTGACAGCACAATTTATGTTTGACAGTGACAAGTTGTTATTATTTTATCCCGATTGTTTTGATTTTTATATCAATTGCTCATTTATTTGTTATTCCACTGATAATAATTAGTCCTATTATGTGTTAGATAATTATTATTTTAACAAAAAAATGCTATAACAAAACTAAATCAACTAAAGTTCTAATAAGAAATGAATATGGCAGCATTTCAACCGCTAAAAAATAGAGTTTACGTTCTCGATGGAGGTTTTTCATCACAAATATCTCGTCATGTGGGGACTACTGCGGATGGTGATCCCCTGTGGAGCGCACGATTTCTCCAAACAAATCAAGACGATGTTGCTAAAACACACCTAGATTTTATAAAAGCCGGCGCGGATATTATCAGCACCAATACCTATCAAGCCTCAGTTGCTGGATTTGTTAAACATCTTGGTGTATCTGAAGATCAAGGATTTGGAATAATTCGACGAGCTGTTGAGCTTGCAAAATCTGCTCGAGACAAATATAAAGAAGAATGTATTCAAAATAATGTTCCTTATCGTGATATATTGATAGCAGGCTCTGTCGGTCCGTACGGTGCATATTTACATGATGGATCAGAGTATACGGGAGCTTATGCTGATAAAACACCTGAAAAGGTTATGGCAGAATGGCATAAACCTCGTATTGAAACACTTATAATATCTGGGGTAGATCTACTGGCATTTGAAACTATTCCTTGCCAAAAAGAAGCTTTAGTTTTAATAAATATATTAAAAGATTATCCAAATATGAAAGCTTGGATTTCTTTAAGTTGTAAAGATGATAATTGTCTAGCCCACGGGGAACACTTTCAGACAGTGGCCCGAAACTGTTGGAAAGTTAATTCAGAACAATTAATAGCTGTTGGTGTCAATTGCTGTTCTCCCAAAATTGTAGCTAATTTAATAAATGGTATAAGTAAAGATATTGAGCCTCCTATACCTATAGTTACTTATCCAAATTCAGGAGAAAAATATAACCCACAAATGGGATGGACTGATAAAGATAAATGTGAATCATTAGATACATTTGTGTCTCATTGGTTAGATCTGGGAGTTAGGTTTATTGGAGGCTGTTGTAGGACTTATGCTGAAGATATTACAAATATAAGAACTCAAGTAGAAGCTTTGACCCCAAAGCTTTTTAAATATACCACAATTAAAATTATGAACAGCTGGTCTTAGTTTTTTTTATGATATTGTTCTTATTATTTTATATATAATTTTTCTCCGCATATAGCAGGGCTTGCAGAGACAACATAGGGTTAAGGCTTTATTCCTTGAATTTCAAAAATAGCTCAATGCTACACTTTGTGCAATAAGATTGGAGAAAATAATTAATTCTGCTGGTTAAAGATAAAAACCTTGCTTGACTATTGACAATGACATTATTTTTTTTTATTATTCATTAAATTTATTTAATTTACATTTGTTAAATATGTACTGTAATACCATAAAGAAATCAATATTTCTTTATGTGTATGAAAGAATTGAATTGAGTTTTTTTTTATTTTCTCACTCACTTTTGATTGACAATTTGCAGCATTGATTTCTGCCTAAGCTTAACACGCAAGTCTGGAAATTGGGTGACATGTGGATAATAGAGTGAATGTGTGAGTGCAAGTGCACTGTATATTTATTGCTTCACACAATGCAAGTGTGAAGCAATAAATATACAGATTATTTACTTAATGTATAAAACCTATTTTATACAACATATTTTGCAGAAAGTATTTGGCATATCTGTAAAAAAGAAACAAAGAGATGATAAAATGAGACTGCTGATGAAAGAGAATCAAGACTTACAAGAAGAAAATCTAAAATTATCTTTTGATATATCAAAACTTAAAAAAGAATTAGGAAAGGTACTGCACTTTGTGCATTTACTTTATTTTGATATTATAAATGTTGTGATTGTTTTTGTTATTATGTTTCTCATATTATATTTACGTTTTATGGGTATTAATGATGTTTATTTTTCCATCCCTTTAATGTTGGTCATTTAATTTAAGGCATATCTTCTGCACACAAATTCTTAAAAATGTTAGTTGTATATAAGGTAATGCATATACATTTTACTTTACTTTTATGTTTTATTATCACGCTGTATCCCACACTTTGATTCCTTAATTTTCACCAAATTTTGGACATTGTTAAGTGTCGACTACTCTACACTCCTCCCTCTCTCTCCCCTTAATTTTATATTTATAAGAAGAAATGGTAATAATTAAAATCATTGTTTGTTCTGATAAGTACAAAACTTTGCATTGAGTTTTACTACTTGTGCTGCCACTATGTTATATCTTGCAATTGGGTGACATGGGAAGACAAGAGTTTATTAGCACTATCTCTATGTTGTTTCTAACCTAAATATTACTTAAGAAGATATTGTTTAAGTGTAACGTAACCCAACGTTTTGCGACCTAGAACAGAAACAAATAGATTTTTAAAGTCCTAAAATAATATAAAGCTCTACTTAAAATTAACTACATTCTTTTTCACTACCGTTATCTAATATGTAATTACTTTTTCGTTGTTGTATATAATAATAATAATATTAAAAAATAATATTTTTAGAGCTTTTTTTGTAATTCTAGCAAAAAGATGATAAATTTACCGATTATTTAATTCTAATGAAAGAGCGCGACGCCCGTTACACGCTTTATTTTGAAAATGTAGCGTTGCAACTGAAACTACGAGAGCTTGATGGTAGCTCCAGTAGCTCAGTAGACGATGCGTACAGGGACCCTGTTGTGTTGAGGATAGCGTTGGATCGATGCCGGTAATTTTTATAAATTGATATTAGTTTCGAAAGTAAGATGGCTTTATGAAAATATATTGTAGAAAATTAAAATCTCTTTTTATTAATTAATATTTTTTCTTAGCTGCACTGTATCTCACACATAGCAGGATAGGCGGATGGAACCTAGGAACCCTGTGTTAAGACTCCCAACGCCTCGCTTTGCTTCGTTACCAGAAGGAGAAAATAAAAATATTAAATGTTTAATTTCTTGGAGCAGGAATTCAATCCACAACCTATGACGTTTGGGACCTAATAATTAATAAATTATGAAGATATATATTCTATAAATTTTTTGACGATACGAAAAAAAAGTAACTTTAAAATTTCCACTAATGAAAATCTTACATCCCAAGTCAAAGATGTTATTTAGATTGTCGAATTTATTCACTTTCTACAATTACCCACATTACCTATAAAAATATGTTATACAGCACTTGGTATAGATTCGAATCTTACGTCAGTTCGAAAAAGAAGATAAAAAGTAGTTTCTGTTAAGCTCATAATAATTAGTTGAAGATATAATATCTATATATATATATAAGTAACTGGATACCTATCGGGTATCGGTAGCTACAACGATGACGAATATTCTTCTAACATAGACATAACATTTTAGGGAACAGTTATCTACTGCTCAAAATGAATTAAAAAGGATGGAAGAGGAATATGCAGAAACAGTACCGCGCCGGGAATATGACAATCTTGATGGAAAATTGTACGACCTTTCTAAAAAACTTAGTGCTTTAACCACTGAGCATGAGGGGTTACAGACTACATACAAACGAGCTTTAGGTAAAATTCAACTGACAATTACCACTGACCAATAAGGCTGAAGGAACCTAATGATCGCCAAGTTATGATTAACTTTCTAGGCATTGCATGTTGATTGATAGCGAAACACAAAACTGCGTTTTATTTTGTTACCAGAGTTAGAACTAGACCTAGAGCTAGAATGTTTTATAAAAAAATATTTTCTTCTTTTAGCTTTAAAAAAAGTGGTTGAAGAAGAGTTAGTAGATTGTAAAGAGAGGTGTCGAGAGTTAGAGCGCTCAGGTACGCCGCGGCCGCAGTGGGAGATATGCGCGGACTTCATCAGTGGAGGAAGGGAAAGGTGAGTTTTTTCATAGGCGTGGAAAGTGGGAGATGTGCCCACCCCAGAATAGTCTGGTGCCCACCACAGAAATTTTACTGCTTTTTATAATTTTAATTTTACTTTGCTCCTAATAAATAATAAGTTCATTAAAAAAAATAATTTCATTTTCTTCGTTCTTCTGCATGTACCTACGGTATACTCATAGATGGTGGCAGTTGGCCAGCGGGCTGTCTTCGCGAGACGTACTCAGAGTGTTGCTGAAGGAGCTCGGTCCGGCCGCTGAGAGCGAGCACTTGGAGTATTTTGATGGACTTGTAAGTACCTAATATTTTTGTTAATTTGTTTTGTATTTGTATATTTATGCTTAAGTAAGTACAGATGTCAGAAGTACAGATGTGTTTTTAAATCTCTTTTTATAAAGAAATAAAATTGGTTATAACATCACAATATCATCACGTTCTCTATTTCATTGAAATAGGATCTACATATGAGCTAATCTTCCACTTTTCCTCTTATTACGATAAATTCTATTCTATTACATTCAATTATTGTATATAAAACTTTTTTAAAAATGATTTTTCATAATTAAGTTCATTGGTTACCTTACAGGGCTTAGACCCCATAATCCCGCCATACCTGCGTCACGAGGGCCGCGTCCGCAACCTGCGCCTGTCGCGGCGCGAGCTCAGCGTCCTCATCAACGACATATGGACGGGGAAGCTGAATAAGCGGGATGTAGCGCTGCAGGACTATGTCACCAGGTATTTCGAGGAGAGGTGAGTAAGGGGGGATTTTAGGGTAAATCTGTTTGTATTTAGTATATTTGCTATTTTAACAGACTTCTTTTTTCAAAAAGAAGAAGGTTCTATA
This sequence comes from Heliconius cydno galanthus, assembly GCA_036379175.1. Classification (NCBI taxonomy): domain Eukaryota; kingdom Metazoa; phylum Arthropoda; class Insecta; order Lepidoptera; family Nymphalidae; genus Heliconius; species Heliconius cydno. Next base: position 119,532 of record JAKRZM010000778.1, on the reverse strand, counting down.
TTTTTAACTCTAAGATAGGTTTGTTGGATTCTATTAGATTCTCTTTTGATTATTTAGTATAATAAAATTAATAATTGATAATTTGTAAATAATGGTCGAATTCAATGCTTTGCTTTAATTCTAAAAAAATATATTCTAAAAATCAGAATTTCCTTTGACTTAGGCCGAACCCACAACCATCAAATATACTAACATTGTACAGTCATAGATACGATTGGGTATAATGCCAATTAATCGTCAAATATTAATAAAAGAATGTTCTACCTAATCCTGGTCACTAGATACCAGCAATCCTCAATTCGAGCAGAATGGGCGTACAACTTATGTGCTGGAGCGGAACAGATGCTAGATGAACCCCAAGTTAAACTATTCTGGGGCGTCCTCCACGGACACCTCAGTGAGGATATATATTGGGGGCTTCGAGCTCAGTGGTATAGTTTAAAGGAACAAATGTATAAACATAGTAAGGATGGAGAGGTATTGCAGCGTGTTTAAGATTTTTAGCTATGTATTGTTCTTTATTTATACAATAATCATTTCTACAATATACTTACTTGTAAATGATGCAAAATATGCCAATATATATTTACAGGAATCTGTAGCGTATTAATTAGTCACAAAATGTGGTTATTCGCAAAAAAAGCAATATGTACTTATGTATTTTAAGAATAACTAATTTTACTTAATCTAGCTGTCACAATATTCAATATAATTTACTAAACTATATAGTTCTTCTACTTCTTCTTTAACTATATATATTTTTATTGTATCTAAGACAATAACAATAGAAGAATTTGAGAAAGTAACCAGAGCAGCCTTTCCATTAAAGAGCGAAGTTGACTTAAAAAATGTAGTAGACGTAATGAAGAAACAATTGAAGTTGAAACTGAATGCTATTGAAGTGAACTTGGACAAACTGTTTTATGAAGTAGGTATAGTAATTTGTAGGTAATTTTAGCTTATTTTGCCGTATTTAGATACATTGTGTGTTAGGCTGCGGATTTTAATGCCGTACTTTTTTAATATTACCATTGACATTAGGTATAATATTTTTTTCAATTAATTTTGTAGTCTTCTTCAAATAGAACCAATATTTTTTTTTATTTAAATATTATTGTTTAACTATAGGAATTCAACTCACAACCGAAACAAATGTAGCTAGATTTATTATGTTTGATTGAAATTTCAAATACTATTTAATATATATTTTTGGTCCTTCGAGCCATCCTATAAAAATTTGGCCACAAATCTTCCAGAATGAAGAAGGCTTCGACCGCACAGACCTAGCTCGCGAACTACACCGTCAAAGACAACTCGCTCAAGACAAATATTTACGAGAAGTTGTAGCCGTACTCAGTACAAAGCATCAACAGCATCTCCGTGTGAATGTATCTGTGGATGCTCTTAGACGTGCCTTTGCTATTGTTGATCCGGCTATAGGTGGGGTTTTAATGTTCTGGATTTTGTTTGCTATATTTATTTGGAATATATTGGAATTTGAAACCCAAAATCATCATCTTCTGTTTTATAATTCCCAGATCCTGATTTCTTTCTGAAAAATGTAAAAAGGACACAGAAATTAAACATAAATGTGTTCCTACTAACAATTTAAGGTAGTTTTTTTCATTGTAAATGGTAAAATACTGCATTCTTCACCTTCTACCAATTCTAAAGATACAACTTCTAGCGTTATATAATCTGCACGAATATAAAACAGTATTTTTTTAACGTAGCGAGTTAAACAGAGGAAATCTAGGAATCTAGTGTTATTTAATGGGAACAGAGTATCCACTCTGTTCCCATTAAATCACTTTCCCCGTTCCCTACTTTCACCTGAACTATTAATATGTTTTTTATACAAATACACATTAAATCCACTACTATCGCGTAAACAGTCGGAATAGCCTAACGTATATTTATTTTGTTTTCCAGATCATATCCGCATGGAGCGTTACATCCGCTGGGCGTTTTCAGATCAAACTTCAGAATTAAATACAATTTGTCCTCTACCATTGCGCACACTACTCGCCCGTCTCGCCGCCGGAGACATTGAACGTGTGGGCCCAAGATACAAAGCCACACGGCGATATCATAAATAAATGTTCGATAATCTTTAAATTAGAAGCTATCCAAGTAATTTATTTTGTCATTATTGTTTTAAGGGATTCAAAGATTAGTTACTTTAAATATAATGAAATATTTTCTAAAATTCTGTATAGCATATAAATTTGCTAAGAAGTTAATTCACATCCTAATACAATTTAATACATATCCGCAACTTGCGTTCAAAAATCTGAATTCTCATTAGAATCTACGGATATTTTAAAAATCGGCCCATGCAAAAGACCACATTTTATAATAATTTAAATTTATTAAACAAAATTATTGTCGACTACACAAGTTTGTTATATTTTCAATATTAAATAAATATAACTAACATAAGTCATGTTAGTTTAATTTCTAATATACCATACTGTACCTACCTATTCGTTGATGCGATGCACTAACGTTATCTGAAATTTAAAATGTACTTAACTTTCTACGTCAGTTAGGGATGTTCGATAAATATCGAAAGAAACAGCTGTGAATGTTGATATTTGCAAATAGCAACATTCCTGTGGATTTCTATTTTGATTTTTATTCGTCAGATAAGACACAGTAGAGGCCGAGGCTTGAGACCGTCGTGTCGCAGCGGCATAATAGTGTGACTGTAATGCCATGGTTGTGGGTTTGGTCCGAACTCGAGAAAGTGAAATATTTATTTAAGTTTATGTTTCCATTTCTTCGCTCTGTTGTCGAGGCAAAGCGCGGCGTTGAGTTCTGCCACTCAACACGCAATGCCTCCAGAATTGGGCAGAAATCGGGGAACGGAGTGTCTTAACACCTCTGCCTACCCTGCTGTGTGCGGGACATAGCGTGAAGATGATTTAATTTAATTTATAGATAAGACTCAAAAAAATTATCATCAAATCTTATGAAGTTTATGCTTCAATAAAAGTTGGAATTCTTTCAATTGGCAACACTAATACAAGGTCACTCCTTATTCTGGTAAAATTGTAAATTTAACAATGACTGCCTCGACAGTTATTATGTACATATTAGATTTATAATATATTTAAAAGATAGAACGAAATGTAAAAGAATATAACTTTTCTAACATCGATACGTCGATGCTATGAGTGATATGAAATCGATGTCAAAATATCAATGCCTTCTTACGATTCGATTTCGATGTTTATTAAATATCGATTAATATCGCATCCATGCCTACTGTTAGCAAAAGTTGTCAAAAGTCAAATTTATGTCATAATATGTCATTGTCATAACAACACGTTTTTCACGCGGATATTTTTCTATTTTATACATTTACATGTTTTATACTTTTACTAGAAAAAGCAAATTGATAAAATGAGTGATATACTAGAGAATGAAGAACCAGACAAGGATACTCTGCCGGCAGATGAAATAGACAAGATATTTAATAAACATTATAGTTTACTTGCAGACACTGCGGTAACTTTAAAGAAAGTGTATATTACCAAACTAAGCGTTACAAAGTTAGTAAACATAAACTATACATTTTAATTTTAAAGTTAACGTCTTTTGCTATAGTTAATGTAAACAATTAATTAATTACTTTTGAAAGGTTAAAAGTAGTTAGACTTTTGTATGTTTTGCCCACAAATTTACTTACATTCACAAATATTTTATTTACATCCTGTATTATTATATCAAGATTATATACTACATTAAAATAATAAAAATATTTTTGTTTTGCAGATCACTAAACATAGCAGTAGGTCTAGACAATAACAATATAGAAGTTTTCAAAGTAAATAATTCCAGTTTATCTCAAATATGTCGACTTAGTGGCCATAGCAAAACCTTAACTGAATTAGTTTTTAGTCCTAATGAGGATTATTTATTATATTCTATGGGCCATGATGAGATCAAGTTGTGGGATACGAGGACGAGTGGAATGTGTGTACAGACTTATAAAGGTATGTATTTTAATTTAAAGTAATAGGTCTTTATAGGAATGGGGTGTCTTAACACTAGGTGCCCAGGTTCCTCCTGCCTACAAGGAGATACAGAGTGAAGCAAAAAGGATAATTTGCTCAATATAAATCTTAAAGATAACAATACTAATATAATAAATCTGAAGAGATAGATTTTTGATTGTCATTTGATTGAACACCATAATATCAAGAACTACTAGTTCACTTAAAGAATTGTTAACATGTTGAATAGTCCATTTACAGAGGATGGCTATATCCTCTATTAAAAACATTTGGCTACACAAACAAACAAAGACATAGGAAAATCAAATATTAGAAATGGAAAAATTTGTCTCACTTTCATGTAAAAACTATGAAATGAATATACATGAAATTTTATAGCATATCTGATGTATACAGAATAAAACATACCACTACCATCATATGTAAAGGGTTTGTGTAATTTGATACAAGGTTTGGTCATTGTAGAAGATAATGTATACTAAAATTATTTGCAGACTTTTGCTACTTGAAACAAATATTTTAAATACAATGTAAACAGCCAGGCCATTTTCTGCTTTATTACAATCAATGTTTAGTTTGACATCAATTGATTGTGTCACAGTATTGTTATGTTATTTTTTGTGACCCACATAATTTTATAAACATATAAATATATTCAATATAATACCCTTCTAAAATAATTAATAAAGAATACAATTTTCATTAACTGGATCATTTGTTTCAGATGAAAATGACACTCCCTTTAGACCGTATGATGCAATGGATATATCTTGCACAGGCCGAGTGCTCTGTGCGGGCAGTCAGCTGGTACAAGAGGATGCTTACCTTGTGTTCTGGGACAAGAGAAGCTCGGAGCCACTTGGCGGATATTGGAACTCACATACTGATGATATTACACAGGTGAAGGTTCAAGTTGATTATATATTTAATAGCAACCACTGCAACTCAAGCAACTGTTGAGTTTCTTGTCGGCTTTCTCAACAGTCTTGCAGTCTTCCGAACCGGTGGTAGCTTTTTTATCATATGTTCATTTGACGATTCAAAAGTGCTTATAATAATAGTTTATTTGAATAATTTTTTCAATTATGAGTTTGGATACTTTCTTCAAACTAATTGTTGTCGCTAGTCATTCGGATAATAGGATCGATAAAGAAAAGGTGCTTATGTCGCACAAAATTTTTACATGTCTATTAAAAGAAACAAAGTATATATGAACGAAAACCAACATTTATTAAGAAATTATTAACATTTTCCAACTTACGATTTATATATACAAATAACGTACATATAATTTTTCTTAAGTTTCATTGTAGTAGATTGTATAAAATAATAATCGCGGTTGAAAGTCCGTATGACCGCGAGTCTGTATAACTGAGGGCCGGATAATCGAATGTCTACTGTAGAGGCTGTCGAGGCGCAGAGTACAAACCGAGCGACTATAAACACGAGAGTTGTGGTTTTCATTTCCACTAAGGGAAATGAATGTTTTTATATTTTCATTTCTTCACTCTGGTAAACATTGGAGTTCTGCAACTTAAACTGGAATACCTCTAGTAATGTATCTTAATATTACATTTCCAGGTTATATTTAGGATACAGTCCGATTACTAACTCCTTTTATAAAAGTATATAATAGAAAATTAATATAAATTGCGCATGACATTGTTATAAATTCCAGGTAAAATTTCACAAAAACAAACCAGAAATCCTAGCAACGGGTTCTATAGATGGACTTCTAAATGTTTTCAACATTTTAGAGCCAACGGAAGACGATGCACTGACTTATTCACTTAATATAGAAAATTCAGTGGAAAAAATATCTTGGTTGAACGAAAACAAAGTGGGAGTTATAACTCAATCCAATGATTTACAAATATGGGATATTTGTTCGGGAGACATGATGAAGAGATATCCAAGAGACAAAATTGCTAGGAGTATAAAGGTAATTTTTATTATATATTGAATTAGTTAGAATTTCTTTAATCAGTTACATCCTGTATCACGTATGCGTGTGTCACGACGGCCTTTAGTTTAATTCTATCAACAAGGATAGTTTATGTTATGCATTTTGTAAAATTACAAAATACCTCTAGTAGTACAATATAAGAACCGTTGTGGCGTAGTGTAACAGTGATGACTCCAAACGCGACGGTTGTGGGTTCCCACTCGGGAGAGTAAACAAAATTGTTATTTCCTCATTTTGTTCCCAAAAACGCGGCGTTAAGTTCCACCACTCAACACGCAATATCTCGAAAATAGGCGATGCGTGGGAAATGAAGTGTCTTAACGCTAGCTTCCCTACCATGTGGTAGTGCGTGAAACTAAAAAGAAAGTTAATATAATATGTATACAAATATTTCAGAGACTAAGAGATGACGACTGCTATTTAGTAGATGCGTACACTTCTTCAGAAGATAAAACTGTTGTACTTGCGGGGTCCTACGGGGGTGATGGGTAAGTTTATATAATCTGACTGTTAATGAGATGTGGGTTCAATTATTATTAAATTATGCTTATTACAATAAGATAACTCTCGTCGATAACTTTGGTCCTATAATTTTAATAGACGCAATTTTAATTTAATAGTACTTTGGGGTATCTCGCAGAAGGTTGAAACAAACTTTGTTAAAAGTTAGGTACTATATTATACCATGTGCACCTCATTTACCCATTTACTGTCAAAATTACCACCTACATTTCTAAATGATTCCCTAATCAATACTTACCGATGTTGTTTAATAAATACTTTCAGGTTTTCTTTTGTAACAATATTTTATGAAATATAATTATTTACAGACAGGTCTTGAGATCAGTTACTGAGTCTGGGAAAAAACTGCAACCGACTACCAATTTTACAAAAAACAAACAGATTGTTAGGTGTTCTGCGTACTTAGACAAAGTAAGTATATATACTAAAATGCCCATCTTATTAAAATAATTACATTCCGCGATTGGAAATCGAACTTCCAACCATTATGTTCACAATTAATCATTGCCAATGTCAAACAATTGTGAAATTAAAAAAATATTACGTAATACATTTGATTGAGGTTGTCTTGACGACCCGTCGACGACGACAAAGTTGTCTGTAAACACGACGGTTACGGATTCAATTCTCACTCCAGGGAATGAAAAATGTAATATTTTCATTTTCTCAGTCTTGTACAAAACAAAATATGGCATTAATGAAACGGAATCACGAGCGTATCTACTAATGTTTGGGGACGGAGTTTTTAGAGGGGGGATCCTGGACTTTAGCTTTGCACAAATATATTTGTGTAAAAGTTATTTTTCCGGATAAATTTTTTGTTAGTAAAATTTGAAGTGTAAATAACGGAAAACGCATTAACTTAACACTGGGTGCGAAGCAATAAAAATATTTTTTTCTCCCGAGTGAGAATCAAACCCACATCCCTTGCGATTATAGTTGACTTGTGGTACTATTATATATTCTGTTGCGTTTCAGAATGATTTATTAATAACTGGCGGAGAGTCTGGTCTCATCTCCGTGTGGAATGCGGAGGGACAGGACAGTGATACTGAGAATGACGTGTCCAAGAAAATAAAATCTTCCCTCAAGTTACAAGATGTTAGACATAAACCTTATTAATATCGGATATGTCGTTTTATTTGACTTATTTTCTTTGTTATATTTTTACGCTATATAGGAGAGGGAACCTAGTGTTTAGACACTCCGCTCCGACACGCGAACGGTCGTACAGCCCCTGCACCACGACGGCCTCAAGTACTCATGTATACCTTTTTAGTATACTACGTATGTTTTAATTATGGCTGATACAGTTCATGTTCAGTTGAATTTATTGTGTTGTACTTATGATACAACACATTGTCTTTTTGATTTCAAAACATTACATACTATCTGTAATCAGACTTACTAAGCTTCAACATTTTTTTAAGTAAAAAACAAGCATAATCAAATTCACATTAAGTTAAAATTGTAATTAAAATGTTGTCATTTCCAAAAAAGTATTCACCAGTTGTAATAGAATTCACATTTTGATTTATTTATTTTACGAAATAACGTATAATTCGATGATATGATGATGAAAAAACTATCTCTGACTCATTGTCACGTTGTCTCTCGCGAGCGTGCAAGAGAACGAGAGCGGGACGAACAATAGAGAAAGAGAGGCACGATCGACGTGAGCGTTCGGCTCAAGTATCCATTCATGGTTATCCTATATCTTATAAAACAAAGTCGCTTTTCGTGTCTGTCTGTTGTTTCTAACTCTTCTTCTTCTAAACCACCCAACGGATTTTGATGCGGTCTTCACCATTAAGTCGAGTGTTTTT
>JAKRZM010000778.1:85096-109888 GCA_036379175.1 Heliconius cydno galanthus | reverse complement strand
CTCTTGAGAACCAGCTGGTGAGTTGACGAGGACACAAGTGGTATTACAACTTGTACCCTTTTAATTTTTATAAAAGACTTATTTCCATGAACAAACATTGTAGAAACTTGGAAGTAGTATAATGTTAGAAAACTTTTCTAACATTTTACTGACTGCTCAGGATATTTGGGATCGAGCATAAAAAGACTAAAATTTAAATAAACACTTAATTAATTGTTTTCAACATTCATTTTTTAATAAATAAAAGCGTCCTAAAAATTAAGTTCTAACCCAGCAAAACCTGTTTTCTATGACATTAAAACTTTGTTTCAACACAACGTAACACAGGCTAACTTACCTGATAAGTAATTTCCCTTTGGGAAGACTGCGTGGGATCTCTCTGGTTCCTATTGACGAATGCCTTCACCACCCATTGCTGCCCGAACGAGGAGAAGCGAGACGTTTCGTAGTACAGCTTGTGCAGTTCCTCCGTACGATACGGTTTCAGCTGCACGTCTGTGTGCAAATCTTAGTAAATTTATTTACTACTAGCGGACGCACGCAGCTTCGCCTGCTTATCTGCTGCTGGGGTAAATTCTAATAAACCACGAAAAACGTGTTCAATGAAAAATTTTTCAATGAAAAATTTTATAAAAATCAATGACAGTGTAAATATTTTACCCTACAAACTTTCAACCCCTATTTCATCTCTTTAAATTTTTCAAAATCCCTTCTTGGTGGATGTCCACATTACGACGATAAACATCTGTCTAAATTTCACGTTTCTACCATCAGCAGTTACGGCTGGCACGCTCAGTCAGTGGGAACATGTCCTTTTATATATATAGACTAGGGATTATGTGGAAAGAGGTTGGAAATAGTTACGACGATAGAAAATGGCACAATCTACAGCTTGTAAGGACAAAGACAAAGGAGTGTTCACAAGGGAACTGGTGAATAATATTGGGGGATAATCGGACGTTACGCTTATTGCTGAAAATACTAATACCTCTTACTCCTCTTACCACTGAAGTAAAAGAAAGTCACTGACAAATGATAAAAGACCGTGGTGAATTTACCAACAGGCTAAGTGGCGGAAAAATTGCGGACCAAATATTTTCGTTACCTTATAGAAACGAAAAAGATTTCCGATTTACCTCAACTTCCATATTTTACAGTGAAACTTTGTAATAAATATTTAAGAACCGAAGTAAATTGTGATCCGCTATTGGAAACAAGCTGTGGAACACAAGTCTCCATACCATTAAAAGTGATCTTCTCGTAGGATAGCAGGTCCAGCATGTGCGTGTAGAGCTGCAGGCGCTCGGCGGCGTCGCGCTCGCGCTGGCGGAGCAGGTCCACAAGCTCGTGCGCGGCGCGGCGCGGGTGCGCGCACGCCGCCTCGTGCGCACTCGCGCCCCGCGCCGCGCCACGCCAGCCGCAGCCCACGCACGCGTAGCGGCACGACGTCGTCCTTTTAAAGTTAGACATTTAGCAAGTACGCATATAGGTTCAAGCAATAAATGGGACATTATGACAATTATTGATAAATTACTTGAAACTAAATGCCAAAGATTATGTTCAAGCAAGATAAGCTATCATTGTTCGTTCCAAAACGAAAAAAAGTGGTTGAAAGTGTGTAAGGTACATCGTGGAAACAGTGTTCCTCAACACTGGCGTCAAACAAAAATTCATGAATGAAATAAAAAGCAACGAAATTGAGTTCATATACTATTGGTGCACGTTGAGTCTACTTGTGAAAGAAATAACACGTTGCAATGTATTTTTTATCATTATTTTATATTCATGTGCTGTGTATATTCTATTGGTGGACCTTATAATAAATAAATAAACAAGAAAAACATAAATAACTTAGATTACTTGACATTTACATATACAAAAACTCGTGTATTGGTTACTCAACCAAAACCAAGTACCATTGCTTTGTCTAATTGATAAGATTAGGGTAAATAATTCAGAAAAAACGGCTTCGTTTTCAAGAATTTCAAACAACGTAATTGCTAAAATAAAAAAGTTATATAAATCGATTTCATAAAATATCGATATTGTAGTGTTGGGTCGTTAGTTCGGTTCGCATTATGCCATCACATTAGGAAGCAAGTACATAGACATCGTTAGTACCAGTTAATTACTTTATAAACTGGTTTTAAATTGTTATATTATAATAATTATTAGTTTCTAAGATATGAGTTGTTAGGTATCCACACACAAATTATGTTTCATTCATGCTTGTTCTGTATACTAATAGATAAATATTTTATTTAAACAACCGCACCATACACAATATATTTACATATTTCTATGTTTATCTACTGATGAAACTGTTGTATTTATGTATTTTTATATTATAATTTGTATAAGAACTAACTTTACTTATACCTATGTAAATAGTGCTTTACAAAAACGAATAATCTGTAGATCAGTATATAATTATTACGAATTACCCCATATATTATATATAGGAATACCCCAATATTTTCATTATTCAACATCAAAACAAACAATAATATCAAAAGCCGCAATTATATAAAATATAAGCCCATATAATACATAAGGTAAGTTTAAAGTCAGTCAACGGCCAACGCACCTGCTGTACGTACGGCGTTTAACCGCGGGGTCGGGGAGGAGGTAAGCCCTCCGCAGGGCGGTCAGCAGGAGGCAGTACACAGTGGACACAATGCGAACCAAACCACCGAATATGTTACCCCGCCGGGACTCTACTACCATTTGGGAAAACTTGTAAACCCTGAGGATTGAACTTACCATCAGTTTTTATGCTTTCTATTTACTACGGCAAATTACGGTATTAAACATGACGATTTAGGGTGTTATTAAACGTGCCGATCTATCGTTTATTTTTACATTATATACATATATAGAGATAAAACGCGGCATTAGGTTGTTTCACTCAACATTCAATGTCTGGATAATTGAGTGATCAGGCAACAGCGTTATTAAGAGACAAATGGTAACAGATCTTAAAATATTATAAAAATTAACTTTAAAAACAAATCAATCAGGAAAAGTAAAAAAAGGACATCATAACATCAAAAAGGATAGTTGTGGTGGTTTCATAATTAAGTAATAACATAGATATACTCTTAATTTGAAAAATTATAAAAAGTTCATCATGATATTGACTTCTGATTCATGACTGTCACTGCTGGCCAGAGGTCAGGGGTTCTATTCCCAAAACATTTGTTTTAATAGTCATAAGATTCCTACTTCAAAGAATAATTATTTTACATTACAATTATTTTTATTCTTGCACTTTAGTAAGACTCTAGATGAGAGAAGAAAACTGTGTATCTAAATTCTCTGATTAAAAAGAAAATTTTCACTACATACCTATCCTCACACACTGTCTCTTCGTGATGCTGAACAGAATGACGTGGAAAGACCCTGGTGCAGTGCCTACATTCTACAGGCAATTCTGACACAGTCTTTTCCACGGCCAAGTTCCTGGAGGCTGAGACCTTGGATATTTCCACCCTACAGTTGGGGCAGGTGGCACTTTCGTCACGGAGACGAGCATCGGCCAGGAGATGGTGGAAGCATGGCGCACACATTAAATGTCCATTGCTACACTGCAAATTTATTAAAATTGAGTTTAGTTATGGAAAATATAACAGGTTTAAGTTTTGAATGTTTTATAGTATTCCATCACAGTAAATACTTCATGATCTTTTTTCCAAATCAAAAAATTATATAGTCACATTAAACACAATTTGTTCATAATAAAATAAACAATAATAATTTTAATAATCATCAAATAGTTGTATTATGTGTTTATAAAATCATTCTTTAAGAAGCACATAATATTGAAACTAATACTTTAATTATTAAGAATTGTGCTTTTTTTTATTAAAGACAACAAAATTAATAATTATATTTGAAAAAATTGTACTGCCATAGCTAAATAAAACTACCAATAAAAAGTAAAAGTTAATATTTAGATGGAATTAGCCACATTTAAATTGTTTTTATTTTTCTTTATTCTACCTGCGCTACTCAGATGTTGACTCTGAAATAAAAATATAGTTCAATTTATATAATAATTTTGATATTTATTATCAATACACATTGTATCAAAAGGTATAAGTTGTAAACATAACTATTATAGAAAAAGAAAATTGCTAAAAATAATAAAAAATGATTAAAATATTGAAATGAAATATTTTGTTTGATTTAGTTCTGTTAATTTCAAAAACTTAAATATTACTTTTTTACTCATTGAAAAGTTGTAGAAATTTCAATTTTAATAGTGGAACGGGGAGAGGGTCAACTAAGGTGATTCAAAGAAAGAACTACATCTCACAAATAAATATTTATTTAAGTGAAAAACTACAAAAATACACATACTACAACATATTATAATTAATATCGAGATCATACAGACTACAGAGTAGACTAACATACAATATCACAGCACTGAGTAACTTAACCATACAAAGTCCAGACACTTAACACTTAATAAGTACATGGAAGTTTATGGTTTTAACGTAACTGGCGACATCATAAGAAATAACGGCGTAAATTCGGAGACAATATTATAAAATAAGTAATTAAATTATAATTACACGACTAAAAAAATAGTTTACATAATAGTCAAATTATGGCGTCGACACGATTGCGCGACGGCCGAGTCGAACGTCGTTGCAATGTTATATTTCAATTGTTGTGTAACTTAAGATAGGTATTGCAAAGTAAAACTACTGAACCAACGTCGTATCATTATTAAATTAAGTGTGTTAATAAAAAATATGAAACAGTAGATATTTCAATGTGTAAATATCGGCTGTTTTCCAAATACCTGGTAGACGGCCGCATGGGGCAGGTCGAGACAAACTGCGCAGCACAGAATGCCCCCCAGTCTGTGCTCCAGCTTGTCGCTCTGTTCATTTTCTATTACCGTTTTGCGTTTTTTAGGTGATGGACCCTCATCCTCTGTCGTATCCACTACCCCGCCCTCGACATTCTCACTAGATGAGGGGATCGCCTCGCCTTCGGGAGCCTCGGACATTTTATTAAGTTTGAAATAAGTAAAATACAATTTCAATTGGCCTAAAGTCGTCAATCCGCGATACCGTCACCGTCAGTATGTCAAAACGCAGATAAACAATGTTCGTCCGCGAACAAAGGTTTGTTATGTTTATACAGTTACCCCTCACCTCACATCCCCGAAGAGCAGTGCTGCCAACATAACCATGAAATCGATTAAATGTAAATCGATTATTTGACATAAAAAAATATTTATTTAATTAGTTATAGTAATTTAAAGATATTATAAATATATTTTTTACACAAAAGTCGTCGTGGCTCAGTGGAACATGTGTGTGAAAAGTTGAAGAAAGTTCCGCACTCAATACACAATGCCTCTAGAATTTGGCCATGCGTAGCGAAGGGAGTGTCATAACAATAGGTTTTCTCGGCCTAGCCTTCTTCTATACTTTGACTACCATTCGTCCGATTGAAAATCAAACCGCGTTTGTAGTCTTTTTAATATTTTTAAGTTTAGTATAGCTCGCAATAGTATGGTAGGCAGAGGAAATCTAGTGTTAAGGCACTCCGATACGACGCTGGGGAAACCCCACTGTCCACCGAATTCTGAGGGTAATGCATATTGAGTGGCGGAAATCAACGCTACGCTTAGCCGTGTTACCAGAGCAACGAAATGACAATATTAACTATTTCATTGCCCCCGAACCCACAATCTCCTGTCGTGTTTACAGTTGCACAATTCCCCTGCACAAAGATTGGCTTCCAAATAAATTAATGTTTAAAAAAGTAAAATAATTAAAAGATATTGTTTTTATATTATAATTTATACAATATGATGTCAAAATAGCTATTATTTATTTGTCAGTCTTAGTTTTATGTCATATTTTAGGTTTCTTAGCTATTGATCCAAAAGCTGATATGACAGTTCCTTTAGTTCCAGTGACATTACTGGTGAGGGGCTGCTGCAGAAGTCCTGGTTGTTTAATACTTGGTTTTGATGCTACATTGGGTGCTGCTTGATCCCATTTTGATTTTCGTTTTTTATCATCATCACTGTCCGATTTTTTCACCACACCTGATATAAAATCAATTTTAGATAGTTTATCCTTTCTTTCCTTCTCTCTCTTTTCCATTTCTAACTTTTGAATTCTTGCGAGCTCATCGTAATATGATTCTTTACCCCATTTTAATGGATCATATATTTCTGGAGGATAGTTAGTGTCTAACTCATTTATATCACAAAACTGGATTAATTTCTCATAAATACTAGGATTTCTAAAGTTTTTCTTATCTTGAATAATTCTATTCATATCAACCCCCTCAGTCATCATTCTATTATAGAATTTTGCGATAGATTCTTGTAATTCTTTTGGACATTTACCAGATGGCTCTGGAGGAATGAGAACACCATCTTCAGAGTCATCATGATCAGAACGAGGAACTGCTTCATCTGTATCTGTTTCCATTGACAATCTTCGCATATCGTCTTGATTTTCAGCATTCGGTGAAAGTAATTCTTCATCTGATACAATTGTGTCATCAACATAAGAAACTAGCTGTCTTTTAGGAGTAACAGGGGCCGATGCTGATTGCTTCGTTTCATCAATGTTCTTAGGACTAGTTGGCAATGACTGTGTGGCGATACTTGCTTCATCCTTCTCTGGCGTCTGTTGCCCTTCTTCCATATCTTCTTCACCTTCTGAATCTGTATATGTTGCAGTAAGAGAAGCTAACGCTTGCGAAGTCATTTTTATGAATTTATTTACAAAGATAATTAGAAAATCTAAATATTCAAATAATTAATATTAATAATTTTTCTATTGGTAATTCGCGTAACAACTTGTTTTTGTAGGTTATTTTAGTTTGTCAATAATCGTCACAAATGTTTGGATGATGCTGTCAACTGGGAAACTATTTTTAAATTCCATCTTACGTAATGTAAGAATCCAAAAATTTAATTTAGTTGTAGTACTTAAGTATAATAATTCTCTTAAATAACAATAATTTGCTTGAAAAAATTATATTCATGATATATAAATTTGAAAAGAAAACTTGTAAGATATATAAGATTTTCTTTAAGTATTGATGAAACATTGGCAAGGTACTGCAGAATGAATCGCATTGCTGCAATCATAGTGTAGACTGTAGTCTGTCAAAAATATATGAAAATTCGTGCAAAATGACATTTCTCGGTTGACGAGTGACGATGGGGTGTTGGAGGTCACTAACGTGAACTACATCCCATCTTGCAAATTGTGTATATATTACAATATGAACTGAGAACTGTACAGATTTCCGCCACATCGGCTTCTTTTCAATAAGTAAAGTGAGAATGGCGACTCAACCGAGCGATAACACGGAGTTTCCGCCAGAGATTATTCTGAAGCCCTTAGCCCTAATCGGGCTCTCAGGTCTGGACACTGTAAACAATGCCGTGCATAAAACTATTTGGGACGCATTCTCCAATAACAGACGGCCAGACCGAGCGTCTGTAAAATTTAAGTTGTTGAACAACACGTTTGAGTTTCCAGTAGTTAAGCCCAAACGAAACTCGTACGAATGGTACATACCGAAGGGAATAGTGAAGAAAAACTGGATTCAGAAACGTGTTTCGTTAATACCTGCCGTGGTCGTTATATTTTATGATATGGAATGGAATGATCCCCAGTGGAACGAGAAGATTATAGAATGTGCCTCTAGAGTGCAGTCGATCCGCGCAGCGGTCGAGGGACATGCCACTAAAGTAGCAGTAGTAGTTGTCCAGAGTGGGCTCTCCCCGCCCCCTTCAGAGTACATGCTGGGAGCAGAGAGAGCTCAGGCACTTTGCTCCGCTTGTGAAATACAATCGAAGTCACTGTTTGTCCTCCCCCACAGTGAGCATTTGATGGGATACATAATAAGACTTGAGAATGCCTTCTATGATATCGCTCAGAACTACTACCATCATGAGACAAAGAACATCAAACAGCATAGAGACCATTTAAATAAGACAACCCACCAGTATCTCTTTGTAAGACATCAGTTTAAACTGGGTTTTCTTAATGAATTGAAGCAGGACCTAAGCACGGCTCACAAACACTATTTGCATGCATACAATAACTTATATGAGACCAGGCAAGTTGAAACTAATATGCATGAAATAAGAACTGTGGCTGGATACATCAATTATAAACTTTGTAAATTATTATTTGCATTAAATTTGGCAAGAGATGCGATAGCACAACTTAAATCTCATATAGAGCGCTTTAAAAATAGAATTGGATCTACTGAGCTTCTCTTTGAACATTATGCGTGGATAGCAAGGCAGTATAGTGCATTTGGTGAATTGTTTGATGAAGCAATTAGACTTGGACTTCCAGGGATACAGTCTCAACATCCAGGCTTTTATTACCAACATGCGGCCCAATTCACAGTCAAGAGAAGACAAGCTATGAGGTCTGTGTGTTATGAGGCCTTGCAGTATCCACCACCACCCGACCCATTAGAGGGTATAGTTGAATTTTATGGTCAAAGACCCTGGAGACCGGGTAGACTTAGTGCCGATCCCCATGATCCTCAAAAAGAACAGGCAGCTATCCTGGCATTACAATATAATGAAAGAGTATTTAATCATTCAGCTATGATAATTAGCTTTTTAGGTAGTGCAATATCTCAATTTAAAACATTCCATTCACCTCGGATGAGAAAACAATTAGTTGTAGAAATGGCAAATGAATATTACTACTGTGCAGACTATGGTAAAGCTCTCACATTATTAAGTCACATGCTTTGGGATTATAGAAGGGAAAAATGGTGGTTCTTAGCCTCATATGTCCTGAATCGTGCCCTACAATGCGCCTACCTGTCTGCTAAGATACAAGACTATGTTCAGCTCTCTGTAGAGGCACTCTCAAAACATATACAAGTGCCAAATAATGATAGGGACAGGATATTTAGAAACATTATGTCAGTTCTTCATCTTAACATTCCAGCTCCAGAACCTGACCTGCCAGCCTCTTCTCAAAGCAAAGCACTGGAGCAGTGGCAAATGGCAATAGAAAAGGAACCACTCACAGTAAACATTGACATGGTTAATATAACTAGTTTCATAGAAGTAAAAATAAAATTTAAACAACCAAAGTATAGAATGGATGAAATAGTTGAAGTAGAACTTTTTGTGCGCCTCACTTATGACACAATCCTAGACCTCAAAGCTGCATATTTAACAATATCAAGTAAATCTGAAGCTATTGAAATCCCAATAACTGATGAAGATAGTTCCACCTTAAAATTGGAAGGATGTAAAGTAAAAAGATTATTGTGTCAATTTAAACCAAACCCTCACGACAGTGGTTCAGAATTAAATGTTAAATATGTGTCATTTATCTTGGATGCTGATAGAAGAAGAAAGATTATTATGAACTTTAAAGCCGAAGAAAATAAAGCATCAGAGGCTACTGTGCACCCGGAGCTGCTGCATTTTATACTCAGTCCTAAAACTGATTATGAATTTGATTGTGTTGTGCCTTTAACTACAACAAGTGTAACAAGCAGAGAGTGCAGGTTTTCTATAGCAATTGAAAATGCAGTGCCGGCACTGCAGGGTGAATGGTTCCCGACCACCTTTACCATAACAAATAATGAGGAGAGCTTAGTATCAGATATGACAATAGTTCTTACACTTTTGAGCTCCCCTGACAATCCCAACCCTGAGTCAGTAACAGACTTAAGTTTCAAGCACGGAGAGCCACAGACACAGCCATTAAAAATTATTGTGGGAAATTTAGATAAACAATCAACTTATTCGAATACTTTTTTTCTTAAAACCAATAGAACAACCACAGCAACTGTGCAGATAAAAGTGTCTTACCACATTGATATCCATGATATTCCTAAGCTTGAATGTGTAAAAGATTTTACTACAAAAATAGCAGTTGTCAAACCATTTGAAGTGTCAACTAATTTTGTAGCTATGAACTTTAAACCTATCACAAAGTGCTTTGTAGATGATCCTTTCATAGTTATGCCTCAAATTAAAATTCTAAGTCCTTGGGACTTGCTCATATTTAACACGGAGTTAGAAACCATAGAATGTTTTAAATATACAGACAAGCAAAAACCATCTTCGTGTATAACTAATTTACAAGTTTCTGAAAAAAATATTGCATCTGATGCTATATGTATACAGGCTCAGTACAAGCCAAAAGATCCACCGACCAGGGTGGGGCTGTATAACATAATGTGGAAACGAAAAAGTAATGTTGATGGCCAATGTGTAATGAGCACCACTGCCTTATGTGGGATTCCTATAGATGACTGTCCTATTTCAATTGAAGTCAATTACCCAGAAGTTGTGGACTTGCAGACATCTGTTCCTTTAAAATGTACACTAATAGGGAACACCAACACTCCTATAAGACTCAGCCTTAGTGTGGAGGGATCTGATGCCTACATGTTTTCAGGATACAAAAAATTTTCTGTGACAGTTCCGCCCAAAGATAAAGTTCAACTTTGTTATAACATTCACCCGCTGCTTGCAGGGAACACCATTCCACCCAGAATTAAAGCAACAGTTCTAGGAGATAACTCCAGACAAGAAGTCATAAAAGAGATGTTTGATAAAATCTTCCCACAAAATCTATTTGTAATGCCTAAATATAATAAATAATAATATATGAAAATTGTTAATTATTCAGATTGAGATTTGTAAATAGATGAACAAATATGTAATTATATTGTAGTTACCTTGTAATTATTTTTAGAATAAATTGAGTTAATTGTTTTTATGTCTGTTTTGTTAACAGAAGGTATTAAAGTTCTTATTGAAATATTAAACAGTATATTATTTTCAAGTAATCTTTATTTATTATTACAAAATGATACATTTAATCTTTACGGAGTTCAAATTTCTCTTCTTGAATCCCACTTGCAGTGATTATTAAAATATAGATGCTATCTCCAGTGTAGATGTCACGTTCTGCTGCACTGATGAACACATCTTTCACAAGAGCCAGGGCTTTGTCTTTTGGAATGGGTGCTTCTGTTACATTTTGCATATTTTTTAACCCTATTTGATTATCAAGTAGGGGTTGTAGAAGAGCCCCAGCTGAACCTCCAGCGCGATAGTTGGATCTTTCACAGTGACCAATTGGATCGTAGCTGTAAACGCATCCCTTTCCGTCAGCGTCCAAGCCAGCTAGAACATTAGATATATAATAAGGAAAGAACCTCTTGTAGTACAGCATAGTAGACAGCATCTGTGCGACCGCGGGGGTCGTCATAGATTTATTGTGTTCATGTTCATACATTTGCATTCTCGCCTGCAGCAATCGGGTCAGTGTGAGCGTGTCGCACCAACACCCCGTGGCGCCGAGGACAGTTTTGTCTGATAGTTTAAAAAGCTTCTTCTGTTCCCTCGTGTAAATGGAGAAACCAGTACTGAGACGTGTGTCAGCTCCGATCACGGCGTAATCGTCGCCGGCGATGGCCACGACGCTGCCTCCGTTGTCCGCGTAAGGCTCAAATCGATGCTGCTTGGCGCCAGGCACTGCATATTCAGGAAAATTCTCGTTTACACTCAACATTGTTACTTAGTTACTGAGTTAATAATGGAAAATAACACAAAGTGTAGTGAGTTTCGAATGACATGCACAATTCAATTTCAATTTTGTTGTTTGACACTTTCCGAGTTCCCATATGACAAGCGGTTTTGCTTGTTGCTGGTTGTTTCATTTTACGCATACATACTTACATTATCTGTTTGTCTGTTATTGTCATCTTTTTTATCATTTTCCTTAAATATTACCGTACCAAATTATTGTAAATTAAAGCAATTATTTGATTTAAAGGAAAATATTGTAATATTACAAGAATTATATTGTGATACTAAGAAAAATTGTAAAATTGTATTTGTATTGTAAATTGTTTTTTGTTATACTTTACATTTTAAAAATCTTGTCTGTCAAGGAATGTCCGTTAATAAAAAAGAGATAAAAGAAAATAGTACGTATATATCAACATACTTCAAGCCACAAATTACAATTAGCGATATAAACTCTTTCTATGTTCAACAATTTTACGTGCTGTGTTTTATTAAATAATTTTGGTTTGATTGGACCTTAGATAGATTAATTATTCTCGAATCGATATAATGCTAATAATATTATTTTATAATACAGATTATTCTTATAAAAATCTATGGCTAATATTTAATCTCTTGATTTAATCTGTATTAATTGTGCCTGGCTGTGAAGTACACGTCACGTCAAAATACGTCAAAAATATACGGCCAAGAAATTGTGAAACGCCGGGCGCAAATATAAAACAAATAAGCAAAATGACTTCTCTCGCTTCTGTTATTCCTAAACTTTACCAAGAATACACAACTAAGACACCGAAAAAGTTGAAGATAATCGACGCGTATTTGTTCTACGTGTTTCTAACCGCAGTAATCCAGTTTGTGTACTGCTGCCTTGTGGGCACGTTCCCCTTTAACTCCTTCCTCAGCGGTTTTATTTCTACAGTTAGTTGCTTTGTGCTTGGAGGTAAGATAAAATATATTATTGCTAATATAAGTGCGTGCGACTGTAAACGCGACGGGTAACGCTTTGGTAACGAGGCAAAGCGCGACGATGAGTTCCACAAATCAACACAATGTTTCCAGAATTCGGGACAGAAAGTCGGGAATGGAAATGTTTTAACACTAGATTCCCAGGTTCCCTCTGTCTGTTCGGTATATACGGGATACAGCGGGAAGCTAAAAAAATGTTTTATACATACATTTCTGCAATATAGCAGCAAAAAACTCAGTTAAGACTACTTTCTATTTATTAAAGACATTGTGTATTGTATTACTGAACCCTATCATGAGTTCTTGTAATAAACTGGTAACATAAAATTTAAGTAAATATGGAAATATAACTATCATTATGAAAAACATGATAATGTAAAAGAAGACATAAAATGTCACTATAGAAAAAAAGATATTAATCCTTTTTATTTTTCTTTTCAGTATGTTTAAGATTGCAAGTAAATCCAGAAAATAAGAATGAATTCCAGGGTCTGAGTGCTGAGCGAGGATTTGCAGACTTCATATTTGCACATCTTGTCTTACATATTGTAGTTATCAATTTTATTGGATAAGTTTATATTATTTAAATATCAGCTACAGAATAAATTTATATTAAAACCAATAGCATTTTTATACTTTAAACTTATGAAAATGCTTTTTTAACATTCAATGTTTTAATAAAGATGTGCTGTAAGGATTCTTAAGTAGTAGTTGTCAATTTTGTGGCATTCAAAATCCTCTAAAGCAATCTGTACTTTTTTGAATAAAATTTGTATTCTTTATAATATATTTATATGTTAACAAATTAAATAATAAACTATCTTACACAAAGCTTTAAGACTTTTAATCTGAAATGCTGACTTTAAGATTATTAAAAAATAAGTAATTTCAAGTGCTTAATTCGAAAAAAAAAATCTAACCATTACTTGAGTACTTATATAGACTATGTATTGTGAAATAGAAATAAAATTACATTTTTTAACAAATTTATTTTTAATATATAATTTAATTTCACTCAGAGACCACATTTGGTTTTCCTAACCATCAGAGGCAGCAAACTAGATATAGAAAAAGAAATGCATTGAAATCTTGTTTCTTTGTACATTTTTATTTATTTATCATGTGTATATCCAGTTACATTCTGTTTAGAACAGTATTAAGTGATTTCAAAATTCAAGACAACTTTTATCTGAGAAATTACTGCTGTGAAAAAATGTATAAAAGTTTTAGTAAAAGTATTTAACATTTTGTAAGTTGCTGGAGAGAGGGAAGTTTTTAATTTCCTCTTAATCCTTTGAATATAATCTTTTAATCTGAACTACTCTTTTAATTGAATATTTATTTTTATGGAAAAGACATTGCTAAAAAGCATTTGGGTTACACTGATGGTGAGTGATCACCGCCGCCCACGACGCTATGTATCACTAGAGGAGCTACAAGGTTGCCAGCCAGTGTTTTAAGGTGGAGATAGCCATCCTTATTGTAAGTACAGTGCGGTCAACAAGTTTAAATAAACTAAAATTTTAGGATTTTTATTATATCCTTATTTTCGATATTTTCGTCACGAGTGAACATTGCGCAAAAGTTCAAAAAACCTAATTTCAGGGCGGCTACGACTTGTTGACAGTACTCAAATTAAAATAATTTTATTTAAAATAAGAAGTTATATGGTTCATTTTTTGAACGTCAAATAATCTACCACCAGTTTACTAAAGTTAATGCCTCAGACTTGAGAAGAACCGGCGCAAGATACTGTATCCAGATGTACATAATGTGACGTTGCAATAGGTGAGGGGGGCTCCCTTCAAAAGCAGTTACGAGGATAAGGGTAGAGTTGCATATATGAAATTTGTGCGACATAATATAAAATATAGAGACCGTCTTGACGCAGGGGCACAAGCGTGTGACTGTAACTCGACGGTTGTGGGTTCGATCCCCACTCGGAAATTAATTATTATTCATCAATATTTTCATTTCTTTGCTCTGGCATCAAGAAAAAAGCCCGACGTCGAGTTTTACCACTCAACAAGTAATGCCTCGAAAAAATCGACAGAAAGTGGAGAATGGAGTGCCTTAACACTAGGTTCTTACCATGCTATATGCGGGATACAGTGAGAACGTACATGAACTCCACCTCCTTGCAAGCATATCTTCTTATCAGGCTACGGTAAAAATCTATTATTCTTGTTAAGTATTGTTATTAGCATTCTATCAAATCTTCTAGATAGAGGATGTCGTAAATAAAAAAATACAATGTTTTGGAATTATTTTATTTTTGACTAGTCTTGAATCAAACAATTCAAACAGGCAAAATTAAAGCTTCATAATCATTTGCAATTTTTAGTTGTGATGTTTTAAAGAAAATAACTTTAGACTATGTATTTGCTTGTTGTAATGATTATGAGGCTAAATATTTTGCAGATTACATCAATACCAATGTCGCAACAATGAAAAGAATAAAGATAAAAAATACTTAACTCTATTTTCACACATAAGTACTAATATAATGAGCTTTTAAAAGAATAGTCTATAAAATAACAAAAGTTTAGCAGACATGTATAGTGCATGTGGTCACTAACCTCTAGGTAGTCTATAATATTTAAAATACTAATATACCTATCACAAATTAATTTCGTACAAATAAAATATATGTAAAATAGGCAAAGTTTATATGAGATAGTTTGCAGAAGCAGCCGTAAATAAAACTACTAAAGAAAGTTTATATTATGTACAAATAAATATATTTTGAATTAGACATTGTCTAATATATTATTATGTAAACTTGAAGTAAATTACTAAATATGAATGTGATAGCCTCGTATACTTATAATATTTCGATTAACACCTAAAATCAATACATAAAAATTTCTAATCAGAAAAGAACCTATAAACTTGTTTTTTTTTAAACAATGTAGTTTTCAAAAATTACCTACAAGTTACAAGCCAAGAGAAGTTTCTTAGTAAACGGTGGCCACAGATTATATAACATTTAATTTGTATTTTTTAAATTAGTGTCATTACAAGTACAACATTAGTCTATCAATAATCGATATAAGAGTACCTATTAAACTGTTTCAACGTTAATTACTATGATAATGTTATTATACTTTAAATTTAAAAAAACGTTTATACAAGAGTACATCACATCAATAACAACGTGTACAACATTTATTACAAAAAGCAAATTTTCAATATAAAAATACACTCTAAATAGAAAAATAAATCACTCGCTTCTAACATCGATCAAAATAAAAGGCAGAAATATTTACAAGAATAAGCTACTAATACAATTATATGTAGTGTGGATAACAATATTACTATAAGTAAATAACTAGATAATATAATTAAAATATTAGAGACGAACGATTTATTATGAGCATGATTATAAATCGTAAAGTTATTTTATTTTAAAGTCAAGATAGTCATGTTTTTACTTGAAAATTAGATGGAAAGACAATCTTACTTATTAATTATATAGACAACTTTTTTATATGCAAGTAACACTACTAAATATAATTTAACAATGATTACACTATCATAATCGATTAATTAGTTTATTCGATTATTTTCATAGTTTATAATCTCCCGTCTCTAACGTCAAAACTCATCACAAAATATCACCAACCATATAGCAGCATTTGATAACCAAAGTTGAGATTTCCTCTCTAATATAATCGTTATTAAGTATTTGATGAATACTAGACGGACTAAATATGTAAGAATTATACAAATATTTTATTTGAGACCATCGTGGCGTAGTGGAACAGAGTTTGAATGTGAATAATCACAACCATGCGTCCTAAAAGGTGCGAGCCCACTCGGACGAATGGTTATGATTATTTTCATTTCATTGCTCTGGTGGACAAAGCGCAGCGTTGACTTCCGCTTCTCAGCGCGCAATGTCTCAAAAAAAATGCGTTTTACGTTCCCTTTGCCTACCCTCCTATGTGCGGGAATCAGGATACAGCGTAAAGCTGCTGATGGTCTAAACCTCAAATCTGGTTAAAAGCAATCGCACTCGCAACTTACAGCTCCTTTTTACTTTTTTTTAAATAAATAAAAACATATCACATTCTCCTTACATGCAAGTAGTGGACAAGAAAAGCATCTCTACAAAAGCTTCGGACAGAATTTTCACTGGTTATTTAGTTATTAGAACACGTAAAATGGGGNGAATGTGAATAATCATAACCATGCGTCCTAAAAGGTGCGAGCCCACTCGGACGAATGGTTATGATTATTTTCATTTCATTGCTCTGGTGGACAAAGCGCAGCGTTGACTTCCGCTTCTCAGCGCGCAATGTCTCAAAAAAAAATGCATTTTACGTTCCCTTTGCCTACCCTCCTATGTGCGGGAATCAGGATACAGCGTAAAGCTGCTAATGGTCTAAACCTCAAATCTGGTTAAAAGCAATCGCACTCGCAACTTACAGCTCCTTTTTACTTTTTTTACATAAAGTTTCAAATAAATAAAAACATATCACATTCTCCTTACATGGAAGTAGTGGACAAGAAAAGCATCTCTACAAAAGCTTCGGACAGAATTTTCACTGGTTATTTAGTTATTAGTAAAATGGGGAATAATATTATATAATAATATTCTATAATAATATAACTATAATACTCTTTTTTTTTTGGGATATTTTTAAATTCTTTTTTATATTAAATGGCAATGATATATATCAAATATATAATAGTTTCAAATTACTAAAAAAGTATACATGTAGAGACAGAGCTACAACTTTATTATATAGCGAAAATCAGCCTTACCTTTAAAAAATATTTTTAGAAAATATATAAAAAAAAATAATTTACTCAGTTTGAGTCCCACTATGATAAAATTTTTATATGTTTTCTAAAAGTAGTTTTTATATCCTTATTATGGAATAACACTTTAAAAATGTTAAATGTTACCTGTAATTCATCTCTTTTCACAATTTTCATTTAGTGACCTAAAATAGATCAACACAATTTTATTTTAACACTGAAATATGTTTAGTCTATCCACTATTGCATCAGATATTTCCCATTTTGTTAATAACATACTCTATTTGAGTATTAGTTGAACATTTAACATATTTTTTTATTATTAAGGTTCCAGCCCTAATAATAATAATATTTCTTATTAATTTCAATTTAATTGTAGATACATTTAGTTAAATGCATTACAATAGTTTATTCTAGGAATGACAATGTGACTACAACGAATGAATGAGATATATAAATAATAAGTTGATAAGTCATAAATATATTTTTTTATCACAATAAGGTCTCTAGTATTTTCTAATTTTTTGTAAGAGAATGATTAAAAATATTACAAATTAGATTTGCATTATAAAATATGTCTATGTATGTATAGATTTAGTCATTTTTCAGATAAAAAAGCAATGCTAATACATTTTTTTCTAGTTTCCCGTTGTATCCTGCATACGGCGAGGATAGGGCACTGTCTATTTAATTTTTGACTTTGTCCCATTGCACTACAGTGGATTCATTATTCTAATTAACAAAAAATATGTATACAAGTTGAGTCATCAACTCATTCTGTTAGGGGTTTGTAGCAGTCAATAGGTGCATATAACACTGAATGGGTAGTTTATACCAGTATATGGGTGCACATATCATTATATGAGGGCTTGTACCAGGATTTGGATACATATATCATTATATGGATGCATGTAATAATACATGTGGTGCTTATAGCAGCGGGGACATCCGTCGCGGGCGCGCCAGCCGCGTGAGGATGTCGCGGAACACTCAGCTGCGGGCCACGTGGGCGGGCTGGGCGGTCTGGGCGGTCTGTGCGGGCTGGACGGGCTGGGAAGGCTGTGTGGGCTGGGTGGGCTGGGTGGTCTGGGCGGACTGGGCGGTCTGTGCGGTTTGGGCGGTGACGCGCTCCAAGTAGCGGCGCCGCGCAGTGGCGAGTAAAGCGTCTTTCCGCCTCCGCAGCAGGGTTTCCCGTTCGGGTGCGCTTTGGGAGAATTGTATTGCATTTTCTAAATCGGTTTCTCGGCTGAAATCCACATAATATAGACATTTTATTCTTTAACTAAATTTGTATTATGTTTCATCTGACGTCTGTAGTACACATAGTGAGATCAACAATTAAAATTCAAAATATTCTTTATTCAAATAGACTATTAATAAGCACGTTTGAATCTTCGAATGAAATGAGGCCAACACATGCACAGATATGGCGGGTCGCGGCAGAATAAAACCGATGTAATCTCTTATAATGAACTTTAGACCAGTGTTGCCAGATTTTGTCTCGCGGAAAAGCATTTTTAAATGTTTAAGTAGAAAAGTATGCTTTTTTTCACCAAAAGCGGTAAATAGAAATAATACAAATTATAGTAGTTTTATTACTTATCAGTTTATTGTTATAGAAGTCAAGATAAATTATTTTTTAAAATTGTTTACTCGGTACTTGAGGCAGTTAAATCTTCACAGGTCATCTTAGAAATTGTTAGTAAGTTATTACAAAACAAATTTTCAAAGTGCGTGTTTTAATCCACGAAAACAGGAATCATGCCTGTCCCATAATGCGGGATCACGACTGGCTATGCTGCTTTAGACGTCGAATGGAACATAATATATAATAAAACTTCTTCAATTATGCTGCATATGGAAATATTACATGCATTGTATAATATTTTTTTTGTTAGTTAAAATATATCAAATAAAAATTCTCACGTTTCATCAGCGGTGCTGGTCGCTACAGTAGTGGTGGCTGCAGTGGGGGCGACTATACTCGCGGCCATTGCAGAAGCGTCTTTAACATAACACATTGAATATTTACCTCATGAATTGAATAATTATAAGGACCACAACTATACATTGACTGTCGTCGTGGCGCAGTGCCACAAGTGTGTGACTGTAACCGCAACGGTAGTGGGTTCTATTCTATTCGGGGGAATGAATTATTATTATTAATATAAACTTTAGTAAATTAGACCGCTTTGCTTTGATTGCCTTGTATAAAATTTTCTGGAAGGCGGATTCAAGATTCGGAGATCAAGGAAAGCTAGTTTCGATGTGACCGAGTGTGTACCTGCGGTCAGAGTTTCTTCGGACACTTGAAGAATACAATATGTCCTATGTCACACGTAACTCTTAGTTACCTCAATTTGATACAAGAAAGAAAGAGTAAAAGCTAATAGTAATAAAGCTTGCATAGAAATAAACATATAACATTTCTAACTTACCATTTAACCTATCGGCTACAACGACCGCAGGCGGCGAGGGTGGTGAGGGCGGCGCAAGCAGCCTTCCCTCCAATATGTTGTCAATGGTCATATCGGGCGAGCGCGTCATGGCGAGGTCGGCAGCGAGCACCGAGTGAGGCATTTGCGGGAACAGCTGCTGCACCTGACGCACCATGGACTCCAGGGCAAGGCCTCCCGTCAGGCCCACCGGCAAGCCTGGCAGGCCCCCAGTCAGGCCGGCGGCGGCTCGGGCATTAGCAGCGTCTCTGACACGTGTCACTTCCACAGAGAAGCTGGGCAACCACGATACGTAGCGAGATCCTGTAGAATATAACAATTCACTAAATAATTAGAGCTTATGATCTAAATGCAAGTTGAACGTTTAAAAGTTATTCATGTATTGTTTCTAACGTTCAAAACATTAAAAAAAATCTATTTGAAAGATTAAGTTGTTACATAATTGCTCTGTACATAAATATGTTGACTATTTTTTGAATGGATTTATTAAAATGATAATTAACATGGAAACATGAGAAAGTAGTGTTAATATCTGCGTTCCCATTAAGACAGGCCTGTTCACCACTTTCTGTCGAAGTTTGGAGGCATTGCGTGTGCCATAGTCTCGCATTAAGATAATAAATGACTAACCATCCATGTTTCGCTGTGAGAATTTAAGTTTCGATATCAAGTAATACCCGACGCCGCATAAAAAAAGAAAAGCCACGACTCCCAAAGCGGAATATGCAGTCATTCACATTTATAATATTTGTATTACTAAAATTTTAAATGTTTGATTTCGTTGTTGGTAAGCGGAAAATTTATAATTTAATTTAATTCATTGTTGCGACATTGGTTTGACAAAAGTTTGTCAAAAATATAGCTGCATCTGCAACTTGACAGTTGACATTGTGTTTATTTTTAAATAATGCGATTTGGAACAATTGTAAAATATTCTGCCAGTATTGAGATAACATTTAAAGCCGTAAGCAATAGAAAAAAAAGTTTGATTTTCATTTTTCATTAATTTCCCACACAGTTCTAGTACTTCAGTTATTGTAATTATTGGTAGTATTTTATATTATATGGTTATATTATGAAATATTTTAATATAGATAGTATTATGTAGCAAGGGACTGTCAATTTAATTACTATTAGCAAACCAAAATAAAAAAAAACCAAATTACTATAAAACTGTAAAACTGAAAAATGAAAACTGAATTACTGTAAAACTGAACTGAAAAACACATGATATAAAAACCGTTTAATAAAAGTAGCATCAGTATACAGTTTAATATAGTTTTATAATTATTTATTCTTTTAAGTTCATAAGATCAAATACATCATCTGTACACATCTACACTACACTATCTCTAATATATTGTAAATCCTGAGAACATTCTTCATTGGAAGATTTTTTGATTAGATTAGATGGATAGTCATCCAGATTTTAAAAAATATAGCGGGGTGTTTCCCCGCTAGGCGTTAGGCGCTAAAATAGGACAAAACATGTATATTTTTTAATATTAATATCCTATTGATGACTAAAGTTTTTCTAAGAACAGACAAATCTAAATTTAGTAATATTGATTTGAGACAAACTAGTTTTCTTTTCAAAGGTTATTGATTTAAAATCGTATTATTTATGTACAATTGGCACATAATTCTTTTGCTGACGCTGTTTTTTGTATTTACGTGTACTGAGTGACAAATAACAATCTGTGTGTTATTTGTAATAAAACTTATTTGCACTAAATTTGTATTTGTAGTAAAGTTTACTATAATAGCACAGGCTGTCAAGGGCTGACTTGCTGAAATTCAGGGCCGCCTACAAAGACGTAATACAGTATCAAATATCTTGTTTTCTTTTTCTAAACTCAAATTTTAAATTGACATTGTAATAGTCTAATAACTCTGGACTTAGGCTTTTGAGCTCTGGCGCATATTTCAAGAAGTCTACAGTTAGGATTAGGGCGGCAACGACTCACCGTCGAAGTGGAAGAGATGGTTGTTGGGTCCGCCCTGCATGGCGTGGTGCGGACGAACGCGGGGGTGCGCGGGGTGCGCGGGCGCGGGCGCGTCGGGCGCGGCTGACAGCGCGCGCCGGCACGTGGGGCACGACGCGTCCTGCTGCACCCAGCGGCACAGGCACGAGCTACAAGAGCCGAGACACACACATATTATATACACGCTGTATCCTTAAATGTTACATTGTATACTTTATTAATTATTTATTCTTGTATAATGAGGGTCTATTAATAAATTTTTAGACATTCGTTTTGTGTGGTCCACGGTATTACATTACTGGGAGGTGTACGCTGAAGTATTGTGAATCGATAACTAGAAATTATAATGAATGAAGATAAAATAAATGTGTACAATTATATTATTAATGTCGTATGAACATTGTTAATTATATTAAAAATATCCTGACTGCATCGACATCTATAATCATTTATAGAATATTTAGGTAAATATTCTATAAATGATTTATTAATTTAAATAATTATAATCTGTTTTAAAAAACTTATAATTCAGTACTGCAGATACTACCAAAAATATATATAATACTACAAAATTAGTTCACATTAAGATCTCCATTAAAACATATTTCTTATAAATTTTAAACATTAAAATTCTAAAAAATACATACTTATGGAACAAATGTGCGCAGGGCAGCTTACGCGCCTCTTTCATGGGCTCCCAGCAGATGGCGCAGTTGTCTTCGTTCTTGCGCACCTCTTCCGGACTCGCCATCGGGTAACTGCAATACAATATCACCCTTTATTATATTAAATACAAAGTTAAATTATTCACGTACATATACTGTCACAAACACTTTTTAATCAAATACTGTATGTGTATATTAAACATAATGATAGCACTCGTATTAAGTACAAATATTTGTGTACCTAGCTAGCTGTAGCTAGCTAGCTAGAGCTATTAGCTGTAGCTTTATATGTTTTTCCAAATGTCGAAGGAAACGGTTAGAACCTAGTGAGAACATTCTATGATTAAATAACAATAATGAGCAGGAGCACAAGCGTGCGACTCTAAACGCGATAGGTTGTGGATTCGATTCCTATTCAAAGGAGTGAATATTTAATATTCTGATCTCTGGTAACAAGGCAAAGCGCGGCGTTGAGTTCCGCCATTCAACACGGAATACCTACAGAATTCGGGGAAACTGGGGAACGGAAGTGTCTTAATTTGAGCAACAACGGAGTGTCTCAATACCAGGTTACCTATGCCTACTCTGCTATGTGCGAGATACGGCGACCTGATAAAGCGTGAAGCCTGAAAAAAATAAAATAATAATGATTACTGCTTAATATGAATATTATATAATTTGTACCCATAACTTTGCAGAACACAAGTAGGTGACCTAAATATTGATGTCATATATCATGTCATTGTAATTATGAAATATGTACTTATTATAAATGTTAAGAGATTATTGAATAAATTTTACCATTTCTAGATAATAGTAAAATATTGTAATTAATAATAATTATCAGAGCATCATCTTAAGTCCGTTAGAAAATTAATAATTATCATATTATAATTATGTATTATAATTTATGCATACTTTCAGTACTTTTTATAATCTGTTAGATTTCTAGTATAACTCATCTATATATATAAAAGGACTCACTGACTGAGGTCAGACGCACGCACAGCCGTATCTCACTCACAAGCTGTCGCGCTTACTCTGTATCACGACTGGCCTCATATGTCTAAATGTTTTTTACTGTCATGTTAATGACTAGTTTCTTTCAGCCCAATAGCCCATACATTCCTAATAAAAACTTTCCTTTAATATCTACAAAAACATATAAAAGACAGTCATATTCATATTTAATACAAAATATAATTGGAGAACGAAATTAGTACACAAAAGAAGATAAAAGAGAAAACAAAAACAAACTTATTTTTAATTACAAATATTATTAAATGACTAATGCACAAAAACAAAATGATGATAGTGTACGATTAATATCGATAATAGCCATTAAAAATCGATTTAGGAAATTTTTATCATCAACACTTATTAATTAATAACAAACGGTAAGCTTTCTTTTTTATCTGTTAATGAGTCATTTATACTAATATTTAATTTAATTTAAAAAAAATTATTTGTCATGCCAACTTGGGTATATATTATGAAAAAAGTGATATTTTTTTTGGAATAACGTGCATTTCTGCGATAGACCAAGTGAATAGAAATATTATTCGTGTACCATTCTATAAAAGTTCAATAGATATTTAACACTTATAAAATGCAAAGGCGTCTTTAACACTAAAAGTGTTCTCCGTCCGGGCAAACATTCAAAATTTCGCAAGAATACAACAAAAATAATGAAGTAATAAAGTTATTTAAAGCAAAGTAAGTAGACCAAGTCTCCATCGGCCAATTATCTTCCAATTCCATCATCAGAGTAGCTCGATGGTACCAGAATATTGCATTATCATATAATCTAAATATAATTTCCAAGTTTCATGATAATACAACAATAAGAAACGCGTGAAATTCAGATTCTTATTTTTTTTACGTATTAAGTTATAGCTCAACTTAATAAAAACGTGTTAAAAACCACTTACTAAACCAAATCCAGAAAAATGAAAATATTAAATAGTTATTTCATTTTCTCAAGACGCACGCTTGTTCGTGTGGGGATCGAACCCACAACCAGTCACACACTTGTGCCCTTGCGCCATGACGGGCCATGTAAAATTTGGTGAAATACTAAATTTATTATTTAAAGGGTATATAGGTGAGTGAATAGGTATCTGCTAGGCAAGCGTGCACCACCGTAGATCGCATCAACGCTCACCAGACTTGATGCGGTCAAACGCAAGCCTATTCAATATAAAAAAATATATATATATATATGATGTGTAAGTAATGTTAGTGTAGAATGATTTGTATTGTGTTTGTTTTCTGTTGTTTTTCTTTTTTATTTCATGCATGTCAAGTTAGCCTGTAAGTGGGGTATACAATTAATGTAGTACTCGCGTAAGATTGTTTTTGTTTTTAGT
>JAKRZM010000778.1:46480-84822 GCA_036379175.1 Heliconius cydno galanthus | reverse complement strand
CCCAATGTTAATAACCAATCCTAATCCAAAAATTGCTACCATAGATTGAAATAGACAGAGATGGAGGTAGGCATGCAGGTTAGTGATTGGATAGATATGTCGGACAGTACGAGATAGACGTTAACTGGAGATAGGAGATACATTATTAATATTGGGCGTAAATGGATAGAAATAAAATGACTCATATGTGTTTTTAATCCGAATAGAATCCAAGACACTACTGACTATATGTAAAAAAAGCAAATTCTATATACATACTTGCGGCTCATATGCGTGGCCAACGCGGAGTAGAGGCGGTGCCGCCGCAGCCGCGCGAGCAGCGCGTGCAGCAGGTGCCGGAGCTGCATGAGCAGCACCACGGACGCCATGGACACCACCACGTTGCTGTACACCACCATGTGCGCCACGTGGCACGTCTCAGTTACTAGACCGGCCGCCTGGATGTGTGATAATGTTATTTTGTTATTTCTTTTTGTTACCTCCTTATAACAGGGTACAAGGAACTTACAATTAAGACACGAGACAATATTATATAGTGAGTGGCAATTTTGTCAAATTAAACACTTTAAATTGATATATTTTTATTTATGAAACAATTCAAATACAACAACTACATATTTAAGGAAGTTTGCCAAAAAAACAATAGTGAAAACTTTTAATGGTTTTTCTCATGTAGTATATACATAGCGATCAGTTACAATTTTAAATACTCGTATGTTTAAATAATGCGCTAAACACCGCCGCTTGAAACATTGCGTAAATATTAATTGCGTAAAATGCAAAATCTGTATTTTCCCATTCCCGTAGAAATTTTACATATCTAATTTCTACTATCTAGGTCCGCTCGTTCACGTAGTTTCGCCTGTGAGTTGCCTTTATCTACTTACATATAAATTAAAAGTGCTTTTAAAATAACACTTATCTCTTACGTGCACTCTTACGTAAAATGCATTTTAGAAAGTTTTGGGAATCGATTGAAATCGAAAGTTGGTGAGTGATGTTACATCACTACGTATTATTGATTTTAATACTTATCATAAGTGTTATCACTATTGATGTCAACTGATTTTCCTTAATACTTAAATGATGCATGGTAAAACTCAATGAAAAAATTAGAGTTCGATTGCATCTCGAATTTGTAATTATTTTGCAATAGCCTACTACTTAAATAAGTAAATTAAAAAAAAATAAACCTTTATATACTTACATCAAATATAAGATGAGTATAATAGGAAGCGGGTCCGGCCGCGTCCGCGTCTTGCACGCGCAGGAAAAACCTGGCCAGCACGTGGAGGGTTGCTATGGCGACCAGTAGACACTGCAAGCATTGACATAATCTACATTTTAGTTCGTTAAAAATTAATTAGAAATTACTAACACTACGAGGCTCGTATAGCGTCAGACTGTAAAGACATTTGTGGGTACGATTCTCATTTGGGGAACGATTTATATTTAGTTCCTCGCTCTGGCAACAAGGAATGTTTAAAAAATTGGGCGCTGCATGAGGAACGGAGTGTCTTGACAATAGGTTCTCTCGTCTACCCAGCTTTATAAGGGTTAGAGTCGTGAGCGTATATTAAACGAGGCCCTCGCTAAGTAATTAACCACCTCAATATCCGCTTTCAATAAGTCAAAGTGCAATCAGTCTGCTTATTCTGCGAATATATCAATATGTAATATTTTTATATGATATTATCTATTTTTATAATTCCATAGGGAACGGAGTGTATTAACACTAGGTGCCTACCCTGCTGTGTGTCCAGGATACTGCGTAAAGCTGATTTTCATAATATAACATTACCTCAGCAGCCATAAACGCGAAGGTATCCTTGCCCGCTGGCAGGCCCCAGGCTACCGCCGCGCCGAACAGGCACATCGACGCCGCGAGGATGCCCACCAGCAAGCAGAGCAGGCGGGTGTGGGCCCACCGCGCTGCTGACGGGGATGACGTCAGCTGAGGATCCACTGACACCTGTTAAAAAAATATATTTTTTTAATATTTGGGAACTAGAAGCCGTCGTGGAGCTGTGGCACAACGAGTAATTGTAAACACGAGCATGAAAAAGAAATATTTTCAGTTCTTTTCTCTAGTAAGAAGCCAAAGCACGGTGTAGAGTTCGGCCACTCGACCGATAACGCCTGGAAAATTGGACGGATAGTGGGACCTTGTAACCTTGTAACCTAACCAAACCCACGTTTCTAAACTCTTTCCCTTCTTTTGAGTGAATGCAAACCGCAAAACTTAAGTTTGTCAACGGGTTTATAAGTTGTACTCCCCGTTTATGTACAATCCTGAAATTGGTTCGGAAGTCTCGGTGGGCGAGGCCGATTCGCACTCAACCGGGTATTATTTTTAATTTAAAACATGAAAAATAAATTTGCTTAAGTTTACGTCCCATAAACAATATAAGGAACAATAAAATAAAATACTTATCAAAACAACGTGACGTACATACATATGTACATTGTATTGAAATATATTTATCATAAATATTTTTATTAAATACTTATATTAAAATAGACGTGGTGACCTTACGCTCATATAACGTCACGTGTCGATTACAGTATAAGTTAGTTGAACGACCCGCTTCGAACTCTTGCCAATACAAAATGTTATGGCTTGGAAACTTCAAGAACACCATGGTAGCACAGTGGACATGCCTGAAGGCATTGGGGGTTCAATTAGGTCGTTATATGAAATGGTTCATTATGTTTATACTTATTAATTACTGGCATTTTTTTTCATTTACCAGCTGTCGAAAATTTCGGCGGTAATTGGCAACGGTTTATCCTGAAAAATAGGTGGTGTGTGGAGAACGGAGTGTCATAACACTAAGTTCCTACTGTTTATTCTGCTAAGCAGCAAGAAGCTTAAAAAAAAATGTAAATGGGCTAAAAATGGAAATCAGTGAATCATAGCACAAAATTCCCTTTGCTTATTCAGCAATCAGGAACAAAAAAACAACGACAACAACAAACAAAGGCAAAAATCAATAAATTTAAATAAATATCCATTATATCAACATAATATATATAATATGTAAAACGTTTTAGCGAAAACGAGTTAATGATAATATGTGTCCTTGTATTATTCGATTTTGAATTAAATAGAAGCAAAATATAGTTAACCTTTACGTTAATTGCGGATCAAAGGCGAGCAATTCACGAACGGACGAATTTAATATGTATGTTGTATATAAATATTTAAGCTTCCTTCTGTTTTCTGGTCAATTTTCAAATCGATGACATGGAAACGAACCGACGAACCGAAGATGACGAAGAAATTCAAAGTGTCCAGTTCAGCAACGGAGGTTAAGGCGTACGTTTTTGGGACGTTGAAGGAATTACGATGGCGAACTAATTGGAGAAGAGAGTCACGATCACAACGTCTACACCGCCCGTTCCGTCACATATTATCAAATTTCTTCAAACTGGGTAGACCTACAAACCTTTAAACTTATTTAATAACAATTGAAACTCCTAAATTCCATTACCTGTTTGGTAATACGACTACCTCACTAGTGTCTAAATTTTGTCACACCTACAAATGTTAGATTTAACGTATTTATTGTGTAATATTGAGAAAACTGTTTACAGTAAATTCGTGTGTTCGTTCTATATTTGGGGAAATGATTATTTTTTAATTATATTCCCTTCCCCGCTCTGCCAATAAAAACGCGCGACGTTGAGTTCGGTCACTCAAAGCGTCAAATAGTTTACAAATTAATTATTAAGTAGGTATAAATTGTAACAACAAAAGTTTTAGAATTATGGATTGGATCCCTAAACATAGGCATAAACTATATTGATTTTCTCGTTCTGGTATCAAGATAAAGCGCAGCGTTGAGTTGAGACTTTTAAAACGCAATATCTCTAAAAATTGGGTCGAAAGAGGAAACGTAACTTAACACTAAGTTAGGCTTTAGTTCCCTCTGTCTATGCGTGAAATGAATTGTGAAATTATCTAAATAGTATGCAGTAGTGCGACTTGAGTGGCATTTGCATTCAAAATAATCACGATATTTATCTGGTGTGACGCGAACGAAGTCAAGGGTAGCAAGTAGCGAGCACCAACCAACCAGTGCAGCGTAAATAATATCAACAGCTGCATTATATTGTACATTTGTAATATTATATTCTCATGTGTTGAATAATAAACTACATTAATCAATTTATTAAGAAAATCTTAGAAAAGTAAAAATAATTCGTTAAAATGTTTATATGTCGAATTTATTATATTATGTCCACTACAAAAATGGGCGGAAAACAATAATTATCTCAACGACTACTGATTTAATTTTTTATGAAACTTGGTTTTCCTTAGATATTGATAAGCTAATATCATCCTGTTTTGAACTTGAATAAAAATATTAGTAGATAATAAATCTTAAGGACTATCTACAATGTAATTCTCTACTGCTTCAGACCTGAGAAGCACCGGCGCAAGAAACTCAACAGGACTTTTTTTTAATTCAATTCTAGGCTACATTAGCTTTACCAATCTTCATTATCAAAACATGATGATTGATTCCGTCGTGGCGCAGCGGCACAAGGGTGTGACTGTAACGCGACAGTTATGGGATCGATCCCCACTCGAGGAAGTGTAATATTTATTTAAGTTTATATATCCATTTCTTCGCTCTGGTGTCGAGGTAAAGCGCGGCGTTGAGTTCTGCCACTCAACACGCAATGCCTTTAGAATTCGGCAGAAAGTGGGGAACGGAAAGTCTTAACACTAGGCTCCCTCTGCCTACCCTGCTAAATAACTACCTAATATACAACATGGCCTCCACTAATTCCATAATCCCAAATTTAATTATAAAAACATTGCCTCATCAATCATCACTTTCCATGTTTTTGTCAAATCGATGGTCGATCAAATATTACCATGGTCAATACAAACAATACAACGCGGAAACATCTTAAACCTTATTGTTCATTAAAAAAACAGGTATTTTATTTGAACAATAAAAACTTAACAAAAATAATGCTGAGTGATTCATATTAGCACTTAAGAGTTCCCAATTAAATACTATTTACAAAGCCACGTACATATTCTTGTGTGTGATTCATTATTTTTTTATATGAATATAAGTATTTAAATGTTAGCTTGAAATAAATTTTAATAGTTGTGAAATAGTCTGCTAGTAATTAATCTAATTCCTTTTTTTTCTTTACTATATTCAACGTCTACAATAATAAAAATTGTGTCCATTAATTAGGTCCATTAATATTATACTCCCGTAGTTCGTTCTCCGGCCGATTTCAGCCCAGGTATATATTAAATATGATTTTAGCTACGTCTTCGCAAGCTTGGTCAAGTATGAATTATGTCATTGATCCCGACGTTACTCCGACCGCAGGTACGGTCACATCGAAAATCTTAATGGATTATATTAAATACAAAAGGAGTTTTTCGATGCGAACCAATAGATCCAGAGATTCTCATGGCCCCAGAGACTGCATGGACTGATGCTGTCCCTTACAACAGTAAGTTCCGTGCTTATTTAAGTGGCGTCAGGTTATGAACATTATGAGAAGATCGACAATGGATCTACGACAGAGCTTGTATGTAGAGACTAGTTTTTTTAAAAGGTTAAATGATTATCTCTAAGAAATGGTT
This sequence comes from Heliconius cydno galanthus, assembly GCA_036379175.1. Lineage (NCBI taxonomy): Eukaryota > Metazoa > Arthropoda > Insecta > Lepidoptera > Nymphalidae > Heliconius > Heliconius cydno. The sequence continues at coordinate 79,199 of JAKRZM010000778.1, read as the reverse complement.
CAACCCTACATAAACAAGTACTGATAACGTTATTTTTTAGTTGTTGACGTACGCAAATCAAATCGTACGATATAAGCAAATGGACCGACGCACTGTCGGGGGCTCGATCTCCCACGCCTTGCAATGACGAAGTTACTGACCTCAATGATATAGTGTTATCAGTGCTCCTCGCAGTTCGCACTAAGTATTTTCAAACACAATATTTGCGCAAGTGATAACGTCACACATAGACATGCGAGTCTAAATATAAATATTAGGAGCCGCGAACTATTAAGTTGATTAGGGGCACTTGATAACATTACATTTGTTTTCTTTTAATATTAGGTATTGTTTAGGGTCATTTTTTGTGAGTAGGTACCGAATAAATTAGAAAGGTCTATAATATTCTTTACTATTTTCCGCTTCACTACGGCTTCATCTTCATAATGATATTTAACTGGTTGGTTTTTACCTTGACGAGCATTGATAATAAAGGTGACTGCAGTACTTACATAATCAAATCTATCCTTGCAAAGTTGTCCGAGCAGATGCAGGAACCCGATGAGCGTGAACCAGGAGCACCACAGCAGCACCTCGTCCATGTACTGCACGTTGAGCACTCCGAACACGAAGATGAACTTATAGAACACGTAGTTCCAGAACTTGTCTTTGACCCGCTGGGCCTCCGCCACGCGGAGCTTGCCAAAGACTAGCCTCTGGATGAAGCAGCCGAACACCGCCAGCGAACAGTACGCCATGTTGATCAGCGTCTGTTAACAAAATGAACTGTTATTTATATCTGTGAAAATAGGTAGTGCACTTTAACTGTATAAATGTAATAAATATTTATTGAGTAGGTAATTGATAACTATGATAGGTCCTATTTTTATCATTAGGCATTACTTTCTATAATATGCGAGACATTTTCCTCCTTAATTTTTTTCTCATTAAAATTTTCGTAAAATATTAACGAAGTTTGTATTCATCGTACTTAATTGAAAGAGATTCGGAAAATATTATGTAAATATTTCACTGTTACATAAATAACCATGATGTCGAATTAATAGCTAGGTGCTAGGTGTATTGTTTTTTATTAACAAGCTTTTATTCGCGCTGTAATAAGCTAATTTATATTGTCAACTTCTCGTTGTATCCCGCACACAGCAGGGTAGGCAGAAGGAACCCAGTGTTAAGACATTCCGTTCCCCACTTTCTGCCGAATTCTGCAGGCATAGCGTGTTGAGTGACAGAACTCAACGCCGCGTTTAATAATATTAATAAGCTAAGTAACTATGTAACCATGTTATATAACAAAATTTTAGTTGTATGTATTGTATAAGCTCCACTGTATGCACGAGCTACGTGGTTATCATCACGTAGAAAATAAGACAATTACAATATTTTCCCATTCCATTCATGGATAATATGAATGCTTTTTCTACGGTAAACAAAGCGTGTTATTGCCACAAACAATACGGGGCCGCTATGGCGCAGCATCACTAACGCAACAGCGAAGGTTGGCGGTTAGATTCCTCGATGTCTCTGGTAACAAGAAAAATCGCGGCGTTGAGTCCCACCATTTAACAAGCAATATCTCCAAAAAATATGAAAAGTGGCAAAATGAGAGTTTTGACACAATTTCGCTCGCCTACCATTCCATTTCCTACATATACCAGATAGTAAAATACGTGAAGCAGAAATAAATAATAACAATGATCATCTCTCATCAAGGATATTAGTATTAGTACAGGTAATTAGTAGGACACTCGTGAGGAGGTATATGGATAACACAAGTAAACGTGACTCAAACACCTTCAACAAATATGTAGAACTTCAAGTTCAACAGATATCATGTCGTTATGATTATAGTGCACGTGATCATGTCTAAACATTGAATAAATCTAATATATTATAAATTTATTTAAAAAAAAAAATTAAAGCTGGTTACATCAGGTATGATAAGAATGAATGAGTTGTCTGTTATCTATTAAGAAATAATAATAAGCAAATCGGCGGTCCCTACGTATAAATATGGACATTGAACATGTCTTGGTCCATGTTGCTCTTAAGAATCTAAATAAAATTATAAACATACATGTAGAGGTCAGGCACGAGCGTGTAACTGTAAACGTGACTGGTTGAGGGTTCGATTTCTACATGAGGAAATAAAATTTTTAATATTAAAGCAATATACAAACATAAACAAGTTTACAGTTTTATAATGCATCCATAATTTATTATATCTAAATAGGAATACAATATGTCTATCGTACTATAAATAAAATTAATTGCTTTTCGATAACATTTGAATTAAAATGTCATTCAAAACAAGACGCATATTATCACAATTAAAGATTTAGAATAGTATTTAATATTTAATCGATAGCTCGATGAGGATATAGCCTAATAGGCGAGAAATATTTGGACTTTCCAAGGGGGGGTCTGAACGACATAAGGAAGCGCGGTTCTAGTTTATATTTACTTTAAAAATGTGAGAGACCAACCTTGTTGTTCTTTAGTTATTATTATTATACAGATTTCTATAAATCTTGATCTCAGGACATTACATTACACATTACAAATGTTATTGAAAGTTTCCAACAAATTACTTATAAGTTCAACAAAAAATATATGTATTACGTCTTCTTGATTTGGTTTTTTTTTTTCAGTAAAAAGTGAAGTAAACTTAACTATCATTTTACATTACGTAATACGGCCATTGAGAAAGTAAAAGTAAAAATTACCAACTAAAAAAGAAACTACATTTACTGTTAACTCACAAATAATGCTAATACTTGTTTAATATACAAAAACGTTTCCTTTAGAAATATCTATATAGTTACCGTTAATTCCCATATGAGGTAATGGCAAAAGCGGATTTAAAAAATACAGAATTATAATATTTTATTATAAGCACATTAATAATAGCTCGGCCCTAATGAGATGGCATCGTATAGCTCAGTGAGCCATGGGTTATGCATGCTGTTCAGAGTCGGGATACAATCAATTCTTTTCTAACACGCTTTTATAGGATCGAGCTGTAACTCAGGAACTATGTAATATAAAATCTAAAAATCACACACTTCTGAATGTTGTGTCACCATGAAACTTGGCAATTATATGTAGATATTTTTTTTATATTTATCAGCTTCACGCTGTATCCCGCAGGCAGAGAGAACCTAGTGTTAAGACACTCTGATCTCCACTATCGAAGTGGTCTTATGATGTAATTGGAAGATGGCTGATGGAAGTGGACTCATGGAAATTAGCGCGTTTTCTGTAAAGTATTAAATGTTGAGTTTGATTTAATGCAGAATATTTTATTTTAAATAAATAACGAACCTCTTAAAAGAGTGACTTTCACTGTTTTTGTAATTTATAGGTCGTAAAATGTGTGTATCTAACATATATTTAAAAAGTTAAAACAAAGTAAAAATACATTTTTATACCATGTAATATGTAAATGTGAATAGTTTCACTTTTTCATTAGTCCTCGTACTTACGTAGAGAAATTTTGAAAAACGAGTTAAGCTGAATTGGGACACTTTGTTACTGTAACCATCCATATCCCTCCACTGTGGGGAACAAATGGCTGCGTTGAGTTCCGCCACTCAACACGCAATATCTCAAGAACTGGGCGGGAAGTGAAACTTATAATAATAATAAAACGTATTAAAGTGTAAAATACATTTTTTCCATTTATGTATGAACAATAAACTGTAATAAATAATATACCGGAGAGATTCAAAGTATCTAACTAATGAGATGAGTAAATTCGATGCGATACATGTACGTATTGTATCATGGTATACATATGACATACACGCAATACCGCAAACCTCAATGCCATTACGTCACAATTGGAAGTCGGCATACACGATAGGATTGTAGGTTCTATTTCCTTTTGGGGAAACTATTATACTTCTGCTGTGTTAAGTCCTGTGACATAAAGGTGACTACTACTCTCGTACTTCGCTAACTCGGCCCGTCCACCGTAAGATTAGGACGTTATTGTTGCAGGCAACTCCCTCTCAAGTGGCCACGTATGCAGTCCTTATACCTTAAAATCAATGTTTATTCTAATTGTTCACCTGTTAAATGATGATTTTAATCATATGCGATTATCTTTCAAATGATGTGCGATTCATATAAAAAACGTATGGGTGCAATTTTCTCCAAAAACGAGTTACGAAAAAATGTAATTAAAGGTGATTGCGGCAGGATTCTTCCAGGCAACCCAGGTGTAATCTGTTCTACTAATCATGTATTATTCATTAATATAGGTTTAATTAAGAAAACTCGTTTATGCAGGATTCAACGGCCGGATCTCAGTCTATTAAGATTTCTCAGAGACCGAAACCCTCCCGGTGTCGCTGTAAAACTTAGTAGGGCTAAGTGTTAACCTCACCTTCGAAAAAATTTCGTTAATAACTTCGTTAATAAAAAAATATATAATAATATAATACGAATGGCATTCCACAGTCGTAAACAATACTCTTTAAATCAAGGACTTGGCACGACTGTCTTCTCTGTTTGTAAACAATACGCACTCGCGCGCTAACATTCGGGCTGAGGCGCAAAAAAATATGTAAACAATTTATATTGTTAGAAAAGATTCATTCAATGATATATAAATAAGAGAAGATTAATATTTGCATTTATAATACTTTTGTGAAGCGTAGGGAAAATTGAAAAAAGAGGCGTCCGTAAGTGAAATAGCAGGGGCCGGAAAATTATCTACTGAATGACAAATTCCTTCTGTCTATATTTCTATATTCGTAAAAAGACTTTAGAGCGTCATTACAAATGTGGGCGCAGTTCCCGACTCGGACCGTACGGAGATCCAACTTTATGGTATAGGTATTGATAAAATTTTCCAATTACGATTAAGGAATTGTGCTCCTTTTTCTATTTCTAAGCAAAGCATAGTAAAATCATATAAGCTATAATATACTATACTTATAGGGCGCGAATGTAGGTGCCCTTCGCACTTCCCTTCACTGGTGACTGGGCTGCACTAGCCGCTACAAGCTAGTTAGGGAGCTCTGAGCTGACAAATGTCAAGGACGGCTCTGCAGCGGCTGGTAAAGTGCCAATATGCCGACTTGGCTGCCAGATCTCAACACTGAGACGCCCGTGCGGCGTCAAAACGTGTACCTACTATATAATATTTATATGCTAATATACTAATATTACATAAAGACTTCTCTGATCTTTATGTCATATTTGGATATACATTTATTTGTCAACGTTGAAATACTCAGTAGTATATATAGTATAGTTATTGAATGGTTTTGAATCGATTTCTGTATTTTTTTTTTTAGCTTCACGCTGTATTCCGCATATGGCTGGGTAATCAGAGGAAATCTATTGATACGACACTTCGTTCTCATTGAGACGCTTCCATTCCGCACTTTCACTAAATTCTGTAGGCATTGTGTGTTGATTGGCGGAATTCAACGCTGCGCTTTGCCTCGTTTTCAGAGCGTGGAAGTGAAAATATTTAATAGTTCATTTCGAGGAAATGGAACCTGCAACATGTTAACAATCGCACGGTTGTGCCCCTGCGCCACGGCATAGGAAAATTGATTAATATGTTTAAATAAATTATTAGGCTTTACTAATAGCACCCACACCTGCTCCACATGATAAGGAAGATTAGTAAAGAGAAGAAAAACAACAACGGAGTATATAATAAATATTACGTAACAAACATGTCCTAGCTGGTTTATATTTAGATAGGGTACTCGATTGAACAGGAAGCTTGTCGCTTTTAATTTATAGATATTGAATAAGTACCTTTAGTTCATTATATAATATTCTTTAACATATACAATCGATTCCCACTCGAGGGAATTACTTATTTTTACTTTTTCGTGCTGGTAACAAGAAAAAAAGCGGTGTTAAGTTCCATTATTCAAAAAGTGTGTTTTAACATAATGTTTTCTCTGTCTACCCTGCTTTAATACAATTTAGGGCGGAATAAAACGTAAAGGTAAAAAAACCTGGTCGTGTGTAAAGTCGGTTCACCGTAATTACGTCATAAAAAAGCATTAATTAAAAATTTCGTAGTTCTATGAATTGAATTGACAAAGGAGTTAATTTAAAATTACAATTTTGTCGATTCATTAACATCTATTTGTATGCAAATATTTTTTACTCAAATTATACAGAATAATTATTAGTAAAAAAGAATGGATAGATGTGTCACGAGCCTAGCGCTCAGGACGATCGTGCCTCTCTATCGCTTATCCCGCGCTCTCGCTTGCACGCTTAGCTCCGGTGGAACGTGACAATGTTTTTTTTCTAGCGTGCAGCTGGCATTCATCGATTTCTAAGACCTTATTACATCAAAAGTATCTTTAATAATTAAGACCACCCTGAGACAGTAGAACTAAGTCATAGTAGGTATCTAACACTCTAAAATGGTTTTACCAAGTGGAATTATTTTCGTTTCCTTTGAAAACGGGAACGGAGTATTACTAGCTTGTTCATTTTTCCCACGTAGAAGTATTTACCCAGCTTAAAGACACTCCTTCTTCCGCTTATCGCTCATTCGCTCGTCTTTGATATTGTCACATAATCCAGTTTCTACTATGTATCGTATTTATGAATCACGTTTTGATTACCCTCCAGTTCGCCGTGTTTCTTCCACGTGAACCAGACCGTGACACGTGACAACTCGTCATTGTCGATACAATTAAATACTATAAATGCATGTGGTTACATGATTGTAATCACTAAATTAGTATTGATTGCTAGTAATTTAAGAGTACAGTGTTGAAACTAGATTCAATCTCCGTTCAGAGGAAAGATTGTATTTTAATTATTTTTATTTAAAAAGTTTGGGACTGTAAACCCACTCGAGGGAATGAAATATTATATATTTCACTTTCGATACGCAATGCCTCCGGAATTCGGCAGAAAGTGGAGGACGGAGTGCCCTCTCATTAGGTTTCCAGGTTCTCACTGCCTATTCTGCTACACAGAAAAAATATACAGATGCAAAAAATAATATTAAGAATAATTCTGGGGCAAACACTATATTAGTGCATCGTTTCAAAAACGCTACGCTACAGTTAAGGACTGCCCTAAATATGTTCAAGACTGATCTAGATAAAAATTAATGATAACACCAAGGTTTTCTTTAAACGGAAGTCCCAAGTGGCCATGAGGTAAAATAATCAGTGCACTCAATGGCACCGACACCGTTTACGTTAATGAAAGATTTAGATTAACATATTTAATTATCATAATTAACAAAGTAATTATTTTTTTATATCATATGATAATTAAATATTATAATTTAGTTTTACATTTAAATATTATAATATTGTTACGCGTTTACAGAATTAGTAGAAACTAAAATATTATACAAATACTTTGACATGAAAGTGTTTAAGGCCGCATCGTCTTTTATCAATCCAAACAGAAGAGAGTAGGTAGTATCAAAATACTCTATTCTTCGATTTCCGAGTGGCAGAGCTCAACGTAGTGCTTTGTAACGTTATGCGCGGAAATGAAAATAATTTATTCCCCGAGTGGAATGTGAACCCACAACCACCCCATTTAGAGTGAGGCATCCTCACGCAAGTGATATACGATTGAAATACGTAGTTTTGTGGACCATACATATGTTTTTTTTCGCTCCCGAGTCATTGAGTTCCGCCACGCAACACGCTACGTGACGTATGCTGGATAAATACAACGTGACGCTAAGAAAATCTTATTCGATACACAAGATTTAATAAAAAAAGTTATAGTCCAAAAATTTATGTGTAAAAAATATATAAGATAATTCTTTAAGACAAAAAATATAATATAATTAATATAAACGAAAAAGATAAACATTATAATGAAAAATTTAATCAATTAATTCTAGCTCAAAGTCGATTAAAGGAACAAAATGATATGAGGAAATATGAAAAATAAAAAAGTACGAAATTGAAAATTTAATATGAAGTTGTACTAAAATAATGAAAACAAGTATTAAATCAATGCAAGGGTGACGCAAGGTGGGAGTACGTGCGCGGGAAGGACGTGCGCAACGTCGCGTGGGTTGAACCCGCTTATCCCGGACCCAACTCCCTCTATTACTTGATTATGCTAAATACGTCTTTAGAATACAAAGCGACTTTGAAATGCCTTTACAAGTTCAGATTATTTTTATAGTTTGTTTCGAAAATAGTTTTAAAATTAATAAAGTATGAAAATATGTAAAATAGGAATGACACTACAGCATCATCATCATCATCAATGGGTAAGCCAAAGAGTGTAAGCATAGAATTTTTAGTCTCCATCTTTCTCTATTCAGACAAACCGGGGTTCAGTCAACGGAGCGCTTTAACACTACAATTTTTTTTCCATGGCCAGCAGGGTGGACTACAACAGCGATAACGTAGACATTTGATTAAAAAAAATGCAATAAATATTTAATATTCATGTAAAACTAATATATTTAAAAACTAATATATTCAATTTCCACAGCGGCGGGTTTTCTTTAATGTATATATGCTATACAATTCATAGGTACTAATATCATAAACCTGAAGATTTTGTTTGGTTGAAAGCACTAATCTCAGAAACTACCGATTCAAATTTACTTTTTGCAGGATACTAGTTAGTTATAATAATAATAAGCTTTATTTTAATTCCATACAGATTACAATGATACATTTCTATTAATTAAAAAAAAAATTAAACATTGATAATTTTATTAGATTTAATAATTTGTTACAATTTATGTTATAGATTCTTATATTTAATTTAAATTTTAAATTATTGATTATTGTAAGTGTTTTTTAATTGTATGGACTCCTTTCGAGTAAAAGCCTCCTCCAAGGAATGTCACGATTCTCTATCCTTAGCTGTGTCCAGCCAACTTCCGCCCGCCATCGCTACTATTTCATCCTGGCTCTTGGTCGGCCTCTTGCTCTGAAGCCTCTTGGTCCTGACCACACTACGAAACGACTAGTTAGTTAGTAAATAGATAATAGTCAGTTCATTGGGAAAGATTAGCCTTCTTATCATGCTATCGGACACTTAGAATATGTCTCATAGTTATATCCATTCGACAAAGAAGGCGAAGCCACACGTAAACGCCAATATAAAAAAATAGATAGTATTATTTATAGAATTGCTTATCATTTTGTTAAGGAATATTTACAAAACATTGAATAACCTTATCGCCACATGGCTCTCCTTATAGACGCGGAGCACACAGTAATGTTGATAACACGCATTTATTATGTAAACATCGTTTGATATTAAATAACTGATAAATAAAAGTTCACTAAAAATAACGAACTTTAATGTACAGGAAAAATCACAAAAAAACATACTGGTCGTTAAGGAATTTTTCGCACTTTGAAGTAAATAGTTTTGTTTTGTTAAAAATAAGTGCTGATACGTGACTTAACAATTTTCTTTAATGAGGCATTCTAAAGAAGATAAGAGTTATTTTTAAGACAATCACTAGCGCCTAGTGTTTCCATTTTTATTTTTATTTCTCAGGGATGTTACCGAACTATCATTTCCAATCTGGATACGGATGTGGATATAAGAAGAATAATGTGTGGGTTTTGGTTACGGATATAATATTTGAAATTTGAAAAGTATATTTTTAGAAGAGACGATTATTGATAGTCTTTTTTTAGAATCACGCGGGATACACCGCACATAGAAGGGTAGGTAGAGCCCACCTGGAAGCCACTTTACGGAGAATGACTCGAGGTAATATTTGTTATTTATAGTTTCATAGTAATAAAAATACTACTACTACACTAAGAACTAATGTCGACAAGAGCAGGCAAGCTGAAATACCAACCAGCCGTAACATAACCATTTAGACTCTATCGATATTCATAACTATTCGGAACTTAACGAAGATATATTATTTCGGTTATGGTTACGGAGCTCCACAACATCTCTCGTCGTTGTCGTTTAATTATTTTTAGTTCAGTTTGAAGTTTGCTTTATTAAAGTAAATAATGTCAACAATGATACAAGAAATATGTTTTCAAAACAAGTACATTTCAACTACGATTCAATAAAAGTACGTGGCTATGTAGGTCTCGGTATCTGCCTGTATTATATACTGTTCAGTTATCTATGATAATCGGATGCGTTTTCTTTTTTAATCTATACAATTATTATTTTATCAATATAACAATATAATATAAAAAATACGTCACGTGACTCTTCGAGTATATGTATGTATATTTATAATTTTACTAATGCATTGTTCTAAATAACAATAAAATTATAAAAAAGGTTATTACTGTATCTATTAGTTTAAGAAAACGGACATTTATTTAAATATGTTTTTACACTTACACAAAAGCCACGACTATTTTAATGTTAAATGACTGTTTGTAACAAAATTGGCAAGATCGAAGCAATAAATTGTTATATTTTTACAGTTGCCAAATGTATACGTTGCGTGGCTCCAATCCAAGAGCAGGTACATAATATATGTAATAAGTATATTTGTAGCTATAGGTATATTAATAAGTTTATTTCAGATCACATGTTCAAATACCATTAACCATTTTAAATGAATATCCTATGCTTACATTCACATTTATACATTAGCATCCTGCTTGCGGCTTCGCCCGCTTCAACTGCATACATTATTTATTTAATAAAATCTGTATTAATGTATTAATCCGTATTTTCAGTATTTTCATATGTGTTTCGGATTTCTATATGATTTTGTTAATTATTTTAGTCAGTAATACATAGCCTTCATTATTAATATAGACATTAATAATGAAACTGAGCATTACTGACTAATATGGTATCGGCTTAATTCTACTAATAATATAAATGTGAAAGTTTGTGAGTATAGTGCGAGTTTCTGAGTTTGTATCACTTTAACGCAAAAATTAGTGAACGGATTTTGATGAAACTTTATAGTACTATTGCTTAGATATCAGACAGCACATAGGCTACATTATGTATAATTATGCTACAACAATAAAGTTAAGCAGGCGATGCCGCGTTTGTGTCACTAGCAACGTATCTATATTTTAATATTTTATATATAAAATCAATGATATGCAAAAATTTAAGCACCATAAAAACGAAGGTACCAGTTTTCCATGACAAGCCGTAACGCAATGAAATAAACGATATAAACTCTAAGTCTGAACGCGGAAAATTATATATAAAATCAGGTTCTTCCTCGAGAATGTAGCAAATTCCTCATTAAGATATACATGTATAAGATGTACAAAAACTGGGAAGTCCAATACAAATGATTGAAGTTTTTCCTTTGTTTTTCTAGAAAATAGTATTATAACTCGATAATAGTTTTTTTTAAGTATTCTCGCTTAACGCTTTTATTAGGTGAACTCGTTGCCATATAACTATTGAAACCATGTATTGAATTTTTTTTATGGCAACGTATAAAAGACGAGGCAAACTAGCATGATCACCGCCGCCCCGTGTAACATCAGAGAGAGCTATAGGTGCGTTGCCAGCCTTTAAGGTGATAGATAGACGCGCTTTTTGAAAGTACCCACGTCGTATCGACCTGGAAACACTGCCGCAGACAGGTCCTTCCACAGTTGTGTGGCGCGTGGAAGGAAGTTCCTACGAAGCCGCACAGTAGTGGAGGGCCACGAATCCAGGTGGTTTGGATGGTACTTGAGCTTGTGACGTACTGTGCGGTTGGAAAATTCGGGTGCAGGTAATAGGTCAAACTGTTCTCCAGAACACTCCCCATGATAAATGCGGTAGAGAAAGTTACACTTACTCGTAATAAAAATTGATAGTAATACATAGCTTAGGTAGTACAATAACATGGTATCATCAAGCTGGTCTAAGGATAAAGCCAGGACCTGCATTGGGGACACATTTTACAACGGCACACTTACACATTCGGCTACGTGTGCGAAGCTACACGTTAAGACATATTAAGGACTATCCGGTTTAGTAAGCTCTAGGCGGATACGACGATAGTATTATATCAAATACAAATCGATATTTATTACATTTTAAAGAGTTGACGACTTAATTACTAATTATACCATTAAAATTAAATTAACTAATCTCAGAAACTATGAACGGTTAAGATTTTTTTGTGTCGTTGCAATGATAAAGTATTGTAAAATATGAAGTTTAAAGAATAATAATATTAATAATAATAGTTGACATTAAATGTGATTCCCTGAGTTAATTTGTCTGTTATCTTTTAATGTTTATCAAATAAGAAACTGATAACAAGTATTATTAAATTATGTTTACATTCGCATTATCTGCCAGGGACCGTCCCGTCCCGGTGAAATACGATTTATTGTGCACTAGCGACCCAAAAGCGGCTTCGCCCGCTTATCTATATCATATTCAAATTTACATATAAACTTTGCGCTAGGTGTGATTCTGATACATAAGCTATATTACTGTATTGTTTCATCTTGGTTTGGGCGTGACTGTGGAACAAACATCCATCTTTACAAACTTTCACATATTTGTGAAAAATGTTCTAGTTACGAAATATTTTTTCTAAGGCTAAGTTTAATATTCTTTAATTTTATTGTCCAAATATGGTATTATTTTACGGTTTAAGGCACTACTTTAAAATATTATCCAAAGCTGCATATAAAAAGCCCTCGCTATAATCGCAAAACTAGAAAGTCAAATATCACGTTATTATTCCGTTCGTTATTATTACTGAGAGGGATAGGTCACTTCTTACGTTAATTTAATTACGTCTTAGGTTTTTGTAAATCAGGTTTATTATGTTTCATATTCAGAAAAAGTAAATATGTGTGTGAGTAAAGAATAAAACCCGTATATATAAATACACGTTTTAATTATATGAAAACAATAAATACGTTTGTTAGTTTCTCCAGGTTACTCATCTCGCAGGTTCAGTGGGCGCAGTGGTAGAGTGGGTTATATTAAAAAAAAGGTAGCCAGATGCAGTCTAATTGTTTCTGGGGGAGGAATTAGAGTTTTAGTGTCTGATCCGAGATTAAAGTACCTAGAACTGTTGGTATAAGTTTGTCCTCCCTCGACTTTCAAACAAAAAAAAAATGTATATCCAATAACACATAGAGGGCATATTACATTAGACACCAAAAGGTTCAAAAAGTACATTAATCAATATAAAATAATTATAATCTACAAAATAAATTTACATATACTTATAAAAACTTTTATATCATTAACACGCTTTAATTATGACCAATTAGAAAATTAACTTGTTTAATTTTTATACTTAGGTATTGTATATCTGTCTATTAAATTAAACACAACATTTTCTAGAGGCAAACGAAGATTTTTCCACTTCTCCTTGTAAGATGTTTTTAGCTTCTCGTAATTTCATTTGTGTGAAGACACTCCGTTCTCCACGTACTCCCCAATTTTCGAGACATTGTGTTAAATAGACAAACTCAATCAACGGCTTGTCTTGTCCAAAGCAATGGAATTAAAAAAAAAACAATCCCCTGAGTGACAATCGATTCCACGACGAAGAAAGAAATCTAATGAGTAAATATACATTTTGAACACAACAAAGGGGATGTTGACATATCTTTCAATTAACACGCTGACACTTCCTTTTGGACAGGAAATTATCAGGACATATGTAGCTAATTATGTAATAAAATATTGATATATTTTGCTAGCAAAATATGGCAATACAATATTGTGCTGCACTCGAGCTAGTCCAATGAAATCTTTGCTCTATAAACAATACATATATTTTTCGCACTTACAAATTCTTATACAAGTGGTACAGGCGATAAAAAATATACCGATTGATTAAATCAAGATTTGATTTTAGTGACTCACTTTAGTACATTAAATAAAATTTTATATGTTTCTATTAACATTTGAATAAAAAAACATATCAGAGTAGGCAGGGGGAACCTCATTGAGTGGAAAAACCCAGCATCTCCACCGGAGCGGGAAAATTTCAATAATAGGCATATATAATAATTAATTGAAATTAATTATTGCTTTTGAAATATTTAAAAAATGTCTCATTTACACTTGACTAATAAAAAGAAGACTAAGTAAGATATAATATTTTATAAATGATAAAGTAAGAAACTATTTTGACTGTTTTACTATTTTAATATTAGACATTTTTTGTAGATCATTTGATTTCCTACAAGAATATATATTAGTTTTATACAAATAATAGCCATTTTTAAACCAGCAAGGCTTTTAATAGCAATAAAATTTCCAATGAAAAAACAAAATTCCCTTGTCATTTATATGGGAAAACAGAAATCACGATAAGACAGTTTAGAATATTAAAATTAAAAGGTGCCTTTTTAATAGACATATGTAGGTACATATATTTTCCGAGGTAATTTATTTTTACATATCCTAATTGTACATAATATGTACAGTGTATGTACACATATTTTAGTTGTATTTTTTATATTTTCGCAAGATTTTTTTATTGTTTTAAAGCATATTACGTTTCCTTATAAAAACACAATTGTTTATAAATGAATATATACTCAAAATAAAAGTTCACGGAACTAAAAAAAAGTTTTTGTGAAAAAGAAAAACAAATAGTTTATAATAAATACTTGTGTTCTGATCGTGAAACCGAATGGCCTCCAAAGTATTGCTCCAATGGAGACTACCCTTGAAGCCGACTGTTGTATTTGCATAATTATTTATTTATATGAATGTTTAACACACCGCGTGGGCCACGGCCGCCAGCTGTTCCAGCCTTACAGCTTAAACAGCTGCAGTACAGACTTTAGATGTTACAAACTCTGTTTGTTAAATTTAATATTTTATAAGCTTTACAGTATTATCCGCAAATAGGAACAGGGAACCTAGTAATAACAAATTCTGTTCCTCACTTGTTAACAGAGCGAGAAAATAAACTTATAAAAAGTTGAACATAGCGGGTTTGCACTTTTAGCACTTTTGCTTTTACTAATTAACAAATAGACACCAAGAGGAGCAGGGTTCAAATCCAGCTACATTAAATTTTTTATATTTAATAATGAACACTGGGTTTTTTGCTACAAGACGTAAAGCTAAAGGAAATTGTAACGTAATTTCAAAACAATTAGTGAGGCGAGCCCACACGTGCTCATATACATTTATGTATGTATTTTGTGTATAATAACATCACAACAGAACAGCCTTGGGATTTATTTTTAGAAAAATAGATATAGTAACGATGTTGGCGCATACCGCACAGAACACGGCGGGATGAAAGTGTTAACTCCCGAAAATAAAGGTTAAGCAGGATTAAGATTATTATTATAGTAGGTATCCTGCACATATCAGAGTAGGTAGTGGAAACCCATGGGGGGGTTCCCATTTACACGGACATATAAATAATTAGCTTTTACTTGAGGCTTCGTCCGCATGGTCATATGGAAACAATAAAACGTTTCAAACAAATGAGAACCATTAGTTCCGGAGATTAGCGCGTTGAATCAAACAAATATTTCAGCTTAAGTTATAACATAACATACGTATAGCATAACTACGAAAAAAAGGAGAAAATAAAATCATTAGATAATGTTGACGTTGATTATTTAGTTCTTAAGCCGCGTTTACTCGTTGCGAGCTGCTTTCACATTCTCAATACTTCCTTGTTGCAAGACTTGGATAAGGCATTGACCGCAATATTATTTTAATTTAATATTTTTTAGCTTTACGCTGTATCCCGCACATTGCGGTGTAGGTAGAGGGAACCTAACCTACCCTGCTATGCGGAAAGAGCGTGAGGCTGCCTGAAAGTATAATAATTACACCCTAAAGTAGAATTAATAAAAAAAAAACACATAATTTAAAAATGACCCCTGTGTAAAATCAAAGACAAAGGAGGAATGACCGTTTTAGTGTTAAGTGTTGTACCGTCGCGTCTCCGGAACATCATTATGGGTCGGATACAAAAACATAATATTATTTAAACCGTTAAGATGCAATCGTGAAATTGGAATTACAAATACCACAAAAAATTGAGTTTAGGGGTCACGACACTAGAGACACTCCGGGAGCCACTTCGCACACAATGAAGTATCTGAGCACAAGGTTCCCACAAGGTTCCAACAAGGTTCCGTCTGTCTACAATAAAGAACTAATGTCATATTATGATATATGCAGTAATAAATAAATCATAAGTAACCGCATACATAAATATAGTTATATAAATTGATAACGAATCTATCGTTCAACAAAACAAGTTAATACGGTCGTGACGCGTTCTACATTGAACCGTTCAGAACGACGTGCGATATCTGGTGGAAACGAGTTTTTTATCTTCGCGGTTCATGCATTTTCGTATATTGTTTATAATATAGAAAGAAAAGATAGTGTCACATATTGCGTGACGTCATTTATTCTGTTAGCAAACAAGCATTCGGGTCATCTGTAATAGTAAGAGATCACTCTGCCGGTCTTTAATGTGAAGATAGGAATAAAATAGAAAGTCAGCTTCACGCTGTTTCCCGCACACAGCAGAGTAAGCAGAGGGAACCTAGTGTTAACACACTCCGTTCCCCACTTTCTGCCGAATTCTGGAGGCATTGCGTGTTGAGTGGCAGACTTCAACGCCGCGCTTAGTTTACAGTTTCAATATATTAAAATGGTGGAGAGAAATTTGTTTAGTCAATATTTTTGCAGCTTCACGCTGTATCCCGCATATAGCACAGTAGCAAAGAAGTTAATGGCTTGTGCTCTATGTACACTGTGCACACTCTAAAGCTGAACCTCTATGGCCTTCCACTGCTGAAAGGTTACCATTTAAATATCGACGAGCCAGCTGAGGGCTTATGAATGAATCGTGAATTGATGTGGATTTTACTATTCAAACCACTCCAATAATAATACCTGTCTAGTGCATTGTTTATAATAGCATATAGCAGAGTAGGCAGAGGGAACCTTGTGTTCAGACACTTTTTGCCGAATTTTCGGGGCATTGGAGGAAGTCAACGCTGTGTCTTATCAGCTTCTGGTAGTAAGGTGAAAAAGGATTCGCCCTAATAAATAAATTAATAAATGATAATAATAAATTAATTAATAAATAATATTTCATTTATCCGAATGGAAATGCACTAGTTATCTACTATGAACAAATTCACCACCACTAGCGCAAAGCTACTTATTTTTCATATTAATACAAATAACTTAAAATAGAGCCATTTACATACTTATATATAATTGTTAAATTACATTATCTTTTTTGGAAATAAATTATGCATTCACCGGCGAAACCTTGGCGGGTAGCCTTACTGAAACACGGTCTTGCTGTTCGTATGTTTGTTTTAATAATTACATACATAGAGGTCGAACTCGGTTCACATTTTAGTCTACATTCCACATATTTACAAAAATATAGACAAAAAGTATATAAATAAATAGATAAAGTAGACAAATATTTGTGCTACGCGATTGTCGATCCTGCAACCTTCGATTTGCTAAATGTACAGGCCTATTAACCTTATAGTCGTTCCCACAATAAAATCTAATACAAAGTGTATATTATACTAGCGACTCGTGGCTTCGTCCGCTCGATCCACTAAATTATTTGTTTTCGAATCTGAATTAGGTACTATCGTGTTCTTATAACATTGTCGCTGCTTGTCTTGTTACCAGAGGGAAGAAATGAAAACAGTTCATTACCCCGAGTGGTAATCGTCCGTCAGGGTCTGCCTACACGGCTACAAACTTACTTAATATATAGAACCATTAAAATAAACATAAATAAGAAAACGGTAACTTTTCTCTTTTAATACTATAAATTAACAGTTAATTTAACACGTTCCGAATGGCGTATTCGGACATAACGGGCCGGCTCGTCGCGAAACTTCGCGATTACCGCAATCGACGGCGACGACGGATCCTTTTGAATCGCTCCATTGCTTCGAGCCGTGTACCAAATACGAACAAAAAAGGCTACACATCATTTTAATATTTTTCAAGTGTTGTTATTACACACTTAAAAAGGAAAAAAAATATTTTTTAGAAATCGTATAAAAATTTGAGGTTTGAGGCATTTGAAAATTTATATGTAGCAGAGTTTGAAGCGCTTGGACGGTTTCCAAAACCTCCACTACCTCTTCAAATCTCGCTACTTTCAATTTTTCTTACTACGTTTTCTAAAAAAGAGTAATAAAGTTTACATTACACATATAAAAAGTTACGTTAAATGTACTTAATGTGGGATTCCAAATTAATTCAAATTACTTAACAAGTTTTTTTTAGCGGGAGCGGGAAAATAACTATATTATAAATATAAACATCGACTGTTGTGGCGCAATGGCACAGCGCATGAATGTTAACGCAACGGCTGTGGGTTCGTTCTCATTCGGTAAAATTAATTATTTTAATTTGAACACTATGGTAAAAGAAGAAAGCACGGCGTTGAGTTCAGCCACTTATGTTGACTCATTTGTCTATATAAATGGTGCTTAACCACTTTAAAAAAGCACAGGCTCTGCCAAAAAGCATATTACTCTGTTAAAGTTTATGTTCGCCATAAAGATGTTTGGAAATGAGTTGCTCTATTTCTAAGTTAAAATTGTTAATTGTAATTTGTAACAAATATTGGTAGTTAAAGAGTGGGCATGAGTTTCTTTGCCTGTATCTTCTCATGAGCTCAACTATTTGAACGGGCTTTTTTCAAGTCAAAATTGCACATTTATTTTGGTTTTTTTGTTTTTCATTTTTTCTACTTTTATGACATGTCCAAGTAAATGTTAAGCATTTGTATGGAATTAAGATATTTTGACTTTGAAATGAGAAGAGAAAAAAGAAAGACCTGATTCTGACCAAGATTCTCAATTTTTTTTCTGCCTGAATTCAAGACATCACACTTAATTCCCTCAAAGCAATGAAAAGTTTTTTTTTCTTTTCACTGTAACCTGTACATAGGCAGAGGAAACCTGGGAAACTAGTGTTAAGACATTCAGGTTCCCCATGCCCTGCTTTGCCGTTACCAAAGCAAGTGAAAATATGAAAAGTTTCATTTCCTCCAGTGGAAGTGAAACTCGCAATCTATCACTTTTACAGTCGCACACTTCTGCCCCTACATCACATTTGGCCTCAAATTGATTTATTACTTAATAGCTCTAATGTACTTAGTTTATTGTAATTATATCCAATTCATTATATCTATTGTATTTAAATCAAAATGTGCTCCACATAAACATTATAACAGCAAATGTTAATGTTTTTACTAAGGTTAACTCTCTCAATTAATTAGAATATTGTCCAAGGACAAACTGACATATATTTTCAATCAAACAAAAATCAAATTTCAAAGTGTAAAATAAAATGTAAATAATATAAGTAATGAATGATTGATATTTTGTATTAAAGAAATAACCTAACTTTTTTTAATAATTTATTATCATTATTTTAGCTTTATTCTGCATTCTGCATATAAAAAGGTAAGCAAAGGGGTTTTTGTATTTACACCCTCCATTCCCAAGTACCAAACAATTATGTATTGAGTGGTACAAATCAAGTATCAATAAATGGGAATGGGACCCATAACCAATCCTTTTACAGTTAAATATTGGTGCTGCGCCACACTTGCTATGATAATATATTACTTCAATTATTTAGAATTTTGAAATTGATTTAAAAATTGATCAATTAAGTATCTAATAGTTTTACTGTAATTTTTTATCAAAAATTGTTTGTGTTTCCTTTTATTAATTTATATTTAGAGTAAATTATAAATTGTATATGTCTATATAATATATTTTTTTAATATTGTAAATCAAAAAGGCAGCTTGAATTTTAAAAAATTCAAGGTGTACAATATTTTTATTGTTTTCTTAGTTTGGTAACATGAATGAGAATTATTGTATCAATAAGAAACATAATTTTGTGATAATACATACCCACATGCACAGTGGCTCCTGCATCATAAAGGTCATTACTTCAATAAACTGCTCAGTGACATTTTTCGTTGCATTATTCAAGAGTTCATTAGGGGCGTCCAGTGGCTGTACCATCTTTGCTGCATTGCCCTCCGCACCACCAGCGCCTGGCTCCTGCCTCTGAAGGGTTGCATTGGCCCTCCAATTGGGATCACTCGTTACGTTCACAGCAAAATACACAGCTATAGACAATAGTAAAACACTACCCGCCGTGTAAACCTTGAGATTCGGCAAGGGCAACCTGTCTACTAGAGTCACAGGCATCTTGAAAGTTCTACACTAAATAAGTTACGTGAAAATTCTAGCCCAGACCACGAAATTTTCGGTCTAAAATTTAAGGACATTGAATACTCTACGGATAATTTTTTTTAGAATAACACCGCCGAGATAATCAAAAAACATGACCGTATAAACTATAATTGAGTGGCAGAGTAAGACAAAAACGGGCGTGCGCGACCGCAGCTTGAATTTTATATTTATTTACGTCAAAAGATATCGATTATGAAGCACTCGACTAAATACGTCAGATGCGAGTACGACTACTAGTACTAGTCAACACTTGAAAAAAAACACACATACACATATTTCGATACTTTTAATTTTTGTCTGTTTTTATCATCGTCAAATTGTGAAAAACTTAAACAAAACGCAAATCAAATTATTAAAATTGAATTTCATTAATATATTGTTAAAATGTATTCGATGAAAATTTCTTACAATCATTTAGACTTGCAAAAAAATACGTTATACTTAAAATTAAATTATTATTTAATTTTAATTAAGATAATGTGAAAAAAATATTTGGCGACGATATTATTCTTTCTAATTTACTTGATCACTTTCGAGTCAGGTTTTTAAACATGACATTGCCATCATATTTGGTTTTATGACTGTCAAAATGACATTTCATTGACAATTAAGCTAAATTGTGGGCATTGAAGTAAACACAGAGTACATTCTATATACTAAATCTAAATACATTAATTTCTTGTAAACAAGTATATTTCACATGAAAACTTATAAATATAATAAGAATGGCAGAACGTGATTACGCCCCGCTTAGTTCTGCATGCGTGCGTGGTCTCTGCGACAAGTTCTATGATAAAAGAAAGTTTGCTGGTGTTGAGATTGAAAAGTACGTCGGTCTTCGCTAATACTTTTTCAAATTATTTTCGTATGTTATTAAAAATATTCACATTTTAAGTTATTTGCAAATGATCAGCATTGTACGTATTGTTTTCAGAATGGTAAAAGATTTTAGTGATGCAAATAACACTAATCAAATCAAACGTCTCATTCGTATTCTTGGTCAAGACCTCATGTCTTCTACGAACCCAAATGTAAAAAATGGAGCACTTATGGGACTTTCTTCAGTAGCAGTAGGCTTGGGAAAGGTAAATTGGTCATATGCAAAACAAAACAAAACATACAAAATATAAAATATATTGTTATCCTATTTGAATTTTAATAATTAATTTCCTAGCTTCACACTGTATCCCTTACACAGCAGGGTAGGCAGAGGGAACCTAGCAAAATATCTATATCCAACATTTACATGTTAGATATAGATATTTTGTATACAAAATATGCAGGAATAGTTCAATGTATATACTTATACTTGCAATAATTCTTATCAGTATTATTACTACAAAGAATAGATATTAATAAATCAATTGTAAGTACAATTAAAAGTATCGGGTATGGTGGAATATTTACAAAATATACTAATAGAATATATAAAATAAACTACATAAAAAGTAATTAAATAACTTCTAAATTAATATTAATTCTTATATTTTTTACATTTACAAGGGATGTGTACTATACATTGGAGAGCTGACACACCCCATAATAGCCTGTTTGGGGGAGAGTGAAGCCCGAGTGCGCTATGCTGCAACAGAAGCACTATTTAATGTTTTAAAGATTGCAAGAGAGGCTGCTTTGACACATTTTCCTCTTGTTTTTGATGCACTTGCCCGACTTGCTGCAGACCCTGAACCACAAGTTAGACAAGGTGCAGAGTTGTTGGATAGACTTGTAAAGGTAATGGGATATTTAAAGGTAATATTACTTTGATTACTTAGCAAATCTTGTATTATATTAGTAAAAATTAATATATATTATATTAGGTAACTTTGATTTTGTTTTGAATTATTTTTAGAGACAAAGTGTCTGAGGCTGGTGTGGCATAGGGGCATAAGGGTGTGACTGTGACCTGAAGGTTGTGGGTTTGATCCCTGCTCAGGGGGATGAATTATTAATTATTAATATATTTATTTATTCACTCTAGCACCAAGGTAAAACCTGGCCTTGAGTCCCGCAACTCAATGCCACGAAAAAATTGGTGGAAAATGGAGAATGGAGTGTCTAAATACCTCTGTACTCTGCCTACCCTGCTGGATGCAGGATATAGCTTCATGTTGTATAAATAACCAAACTGTTTTGGTGTATAGACTAATAGACCACACTTTGTTTATTTGAGTAAATGATAATAAATTTATATCTGCTCCTAGGCAGACAAATGCTTGTTAAGTATTTATAAATATTTAGTAAAATATGAATCAGTATTGACATGTTTAACTTTATACATATCTCCCATTTAGCATATTTAATTTAATTTCATTTAAATTCAAATTCAAAATATACTTTATTCAAATAGACTATTATTATAAGTTCTTTTGAATCATCTAATGAACTTATAAACAAAAAGCTACCACCGGTTCGGAAGACAGTTCTGCTGAGAAGAACCGGCAAGAAACTCAACAATTGCTCTTTTCAAAGTCAATGGTACAATCTATTACATTAGCTGGCAGCTATCCTGCATTACATTCAACGGACATTAATTCCATACATGTTTATCCTTTAAATATTCTTGAACAGCTAATATAATATAATAAGCTTTACTTGTTAGAATTTTTTTATAGATATTTTAAATTTTGGAAGTGGCAAACCTAGAATATACTGCGGAATTTTATTAAATACATGTATGCTCAGACCCATAAAAGATTTATTAACTTTTTGGAGGCAAAAACTTGGAGTGACAATCTTATCTTTATTTCTTGTTCCTATCGTATGACTGTCACTATGTTTACTATGACAATGTATATTTTGTTGGACAAAGAGAATATTATAATATACAAATTGGGAAGCAACTGTAATAATACCTGAAAACTGCATTTTTGAAAACATCTTGCAGAGAATCTTGCACTCTTAGGTTATAAATATAACTCACGGCTCTTTTAAAAAATAAAAATCTAATGTTAATAGTAACTTTATTCTCTATTCTTCTTTCAAGTCCAAAACTGCACTTTGATTTATCATAGTTCATAAATGAAAATAATAAGACTGAACAGAAATGACAGCCACCATGTATCTGTCCCCAGGACATAGTGACGGAGACGCCGCGGCTGGAGCTGGCGGGCGTGGTGCCGCTGGTGCGTTCGCGCATGTACACGCGCAGCGCGGCGGCGCGCCAGTTCGCTGTAGCGTGGGTGTCGGCGCTGGACGCCGCGCCCGCGCTGGGCCTGCGCGCGCACCTGCCCGACCTCCTCGACCCGCTGTTCACGGTGCTCGATGACCCCAACCCGGAGATACGAAGGATGTCTGTCTAGATAATATTTCATTTCCTAATTAAATATGTCATAGTTCAAAATTTCCCAGGAGAATTGGAAGTTAAAGATTATGTTAAACGTTATATGAGTGAAGGAAATCAATATTGCATTTTAATTATTTTAGGGTTTGGTTGAAAAAAAAAACTGGCATTATATTTTTTTTCTCATATACTATACGATTTTTCGTACCATAGCACCTTTAATTCAAGGCGTTTCGCTTTTGCACATTTTATGTGTCCATATATTACATAAATTTATATTATAGTTCTATAATTGGATTTCATATTTTTATAGTTATTAAAATAATTAAATAAAAGTAGTAATCAATATCAGTTCAGTTGAGTTCTTTATTTATGGCGCTTCGAGCGTGCCAGTTGAGCACTAATCACTTCGCCAATGTCACCTTGTATGGAAGTAATCAATATCATGACATGTGTTGTAGGTGTGACGTACAACTAAACGAGTTCCTGCGCGCCATCAAGAAGGAGCCAGCAGAGGTGGACTTCCGCGCCATGATCAACATACTCATCACGCACGCGCAGGCTAGCGAGGAACTACTGCAGGTAATCGATCCCAAGACCTTCAACTTAGTGACAGTCCAACTGTACAGCGTCTGATAGTAAAGACAAAAGTTGGAAACTAGAGTGCACGGCGTTGAGTTAAGCCATTCAATCAACAATTTCTCGTATCTTAATACAAGGTTCCTTCTGCCTACCCTGTTACAAGCAGGATGATGCTAAATAAACTAAAAAAAAGCTCAAGGGAATCATGTAACTGGTATGAAAACTTTTAAATTACAAAAAACATAAAGTCATTACATCTGTACATATATGTAAAATGTAATCATCCGATTTGCCTTTCGATTATCGAATTCTTGAGGCACTGCGTGTTGTCAATTCAATGCCGCGTTTTGTCTCGTCACCAGAGCAAGGAAAATAAAATAATAAATATTTCACTTCCTCGAATGGGACTCGAACCTACAAATAGTCGCGTTTACAGTCGCACGCTTGTGCCCCGGCGTTCCGACTGCCCCACATGTCTGATAAGATATTGTTTAAGATATTATTGCAAAATACATTGATGCAGCTAAAGCGTGTTGGAAACCAAAAGAGTTTAGTAATTTGTTACACAATATTCAGAATATATAGCATTAATTTAAAACACGACATTTCATTGTTATTTTAATACGTTTTTCCGTGTTTGCAATCGATTGCCCAACCTGTCCCGGTCACACTCGCGCTCACTATGCACATAATGTATTGTAACCTCGTTACTATGTATTGCATTGTACTGCAAGTGTGTATGTGTGTTTTTCTGTTTCTTATGATATATTACCGCTCGCTAAACTTATTTTTTTATGTTATAATTAAATTCTTTACAAAAAAATAATCCAAAATACTTACATTTACAATTTTTTGCCTATATATTATTCTGATGCTGTAAAATTTCATCTAAATCTATCAGTAGTTTTTGCCTGAAAGTGGAAATGATGAATTTTTTAAAGTGTGTAAAGAAAAATTTGATTCGTAAAAGTATGAATTTAAAGTTGAAAAGCTATATTTAATAATATAGTAATCAATGTATCAATGGTTCCAGCTGACAGCCATAACGTGGCTGAAGGAGTTCTGCGAGCTGAGCGCGCGCGGCGTGCTGCCTTACGCGTCGGGCGTGCTGCGCGCCGCTCTGCCCGCGCTCGCCTACAACGACGAGCCGCGCAAGAGTATCCTTTATCATACATACGACATACACCATCTTGCTTTCAATTCGTAAGACTCTTAAGATGGTAATTTTTTCTTCTATAGTTCGTCCTCCATGGCTTCCTATGTATGTATACGGTTATATATACATACTTTCAATCCTAAATGTTTCATTTCTTATTATTTCCACATCTGAGGAAAGATGGGCAAAATTCCAGAAGCCAGAAGGGGTCTCGTTCGCAAAATTTGAATGTTATATTCCAATCATTCAACTACTATTACACGATTCAATAACTTTTATACCTAATATCTTTTTGTATAAAGGATTTTTTTTTATTTTTAATAAATAAAAAAAAATCATTTTTAATAAATTTTTTTTTTAAATTTTATTTTTAATAAATAAAAAAAAATCCTATTTTTTGTAAGTAAAATTCTCAATCCTACGCCTATACTCAGCAACAATTTAGACTCCTCACTACAGATAAATCAGAGATCCGCGAAACAGCAGCTACAGTTAACCTGCAGCTCACCAAGCTGGTCTCTGAGGCTCCCATCTCAGAGGCATCTGAAGAACGCCTGGACCTGGACGCCGTGGTAGAAGTCCTCACACAGCTGTTACATCATAACTCTGTACATACGAGGACTGCGACCCTGGATTGGATATTGCATTTGTATAATAAACTACCAGTTGAGGTTAGTGTTGCATTATTGTTTTGAGATTGGGCCGCCCTGAAACTAGCCTTAGAGGATTGTGCGTTTTGATTTTAAGAATTCTCATACTTGAACAATGTGCAAATAATTAGAAAACCTAACTTCAAGACGGCCACGACTCATTGACAGTAATGTAATTGTTTTTTGGTTGGGACTAGTGACATAGGTGACATGATTAAAAAATAGTAAAATTTCTGAAATATTTACCTCTAGATCAAAATCGTTGAGTAGATTCAATATTTAATTAATAACATTTACAGTAAAATAAAATTTATTTCATTTATTTATTTTTAAATGAGTGTTATTTAAATACATTTTTAATTTCATCCAAATTGAGTAAGTATATTATGTGTGTGTACTAGATGTACGCGCGCACGGAGAGCGTGTTCGTGACAGTGGTGGGGTGTCTCACTGACCCCGCCGACGACGTTGTGCGCCGCGCGCTTGCCGTGCTCGCCGAGATATGCACCTGCCCCGCCGCCCCCGTCCCCACTGATGCCGCCCCCGCAGCCAATGACGCCGTCTCCGACCCCATTGATACCACCCCCGCCCAGGGCGAGTCCGGCGGTGACAGTGACACGTATTGTGAGTATGGCTATGCGGAAGAGCATCTCACTGTAAACGGTACGGTACAGTCGTACCAACCGTTACCGTAACGTTTAGATAAAATATAAGACTTGTGCTTTACCAATATGCTATTGGTTACAGTGTGAAGTTAGAAATAACTGACANATAATGTGACTGTAATACTTATTAACCAACTTCAAAAAAAAAGGCAGTTCTCAATTTGGTTGGTATATTTTTATTATAGATTGTTATTTATTCGTAGGTGATTTGGAAGCAAGTCCATACTATCAGAAGTTCCTCAAGGCTTTATTGAGGTTGCTGGAGGCTGATGAGAATCTGTTAGAGGATAGGGGGGCGTTTATTATAAGGTAATCTTACCTTATACAGATAAAAATAAATTTTTGAATAAATTATTGAAGAATAAGATGTTTAATATTCTTTTATGTTTTTCTTTATTGAAAGTATGTCCTATAACAGCATCTTATCAATTACTCGCTAACAGTATTTATATTTTATTAATAAAGGTATTTATATTTTTTTTGTTTCTATTCTATTACAATATACTCTAAGTAGATTTTTATTAATACTACTTTTTTCTTGGAACCTCTGGGTTGGTACTCTTTGCCAGACCCGTCTGGAGTGACAATTTGATGATCATTAGCAGTGCTACTCTGTGAATTATTACAATTATTTTTTTTAATGCCGTCCGTGCCTTTTTTGTTCTTAATTGGTTATTAAAACTGTTGTGTCCTTTTTAAAATGTGAAATGGACATGTATATTTGAAGGTCTGTTTAGTTTGATTTTGCGTTTTTGGCACGGAACTCGTTGAAGCACTTCTAGGCATAGATATGAATATGGTGAAAAATTTGCCTTTGAAAATTTAAAATGAACCTTTTATTACTTTCTTTTGACCTACTGGTCATTGGCACTGGCATTCAATAATAAGGTTGCCGGATACCCACTATCCACCGTCCTACAATCTCTGTCAATTTTTTCTGGGTTTACCCAAACCCTCACAATTTTCCATCTTCAACTTCTAGCTAATTTCTTACTTACTAGTCTGTTATGCGCCTGGCAGAACACTTATGTCACTCATAAGCAAGATTTATTATTATCACTCTTTCCATTAACTTTTTGGGAGAATAATATGATGTTTTGTCAGAATTTCGAAGTAACGTTCTCTACTAGGAAGTAGATGTAATTTTGTTTTGGAGTTGGCTTCTCCTAGATCAATATGGCAGCTCTTGTTGTTGGTGCGCAGGCAGCTGTGCGTGCTGGTGGGCGCGGAGGCGGTGTACGTGGGCGTCGCGGGAGCGGCACGCGGCCTGGCGCTGCGCCCAGCCGCGCGCCTCGCCGACACGCTGGCCACGCTGCTGCTCACGGCCGCCGAGCTGCACGCGCTGCGGCGCCGCCTGCGCGCCTTCCCGCTCCATCGCACCACGCTCCTCTTCCGCACCCTTTACTCCGCCTGGAGCCACAGCCCCGTCGCCCTGCTGGCGCTATGCCTCTTAACACACAATTATAAGCACTGTGCAGACCTCGTCGCTACCTTGTATCCTTTTTTTAGATCCACGTTGAATTATATATAGCTGGATAGGCAGAGAACATATAGTTAAGACTCTCTATTTCTCCACTCATTCCTAATATATGCCGAATTTGAACATGAATGAAACATTGCATGTTAAATTAAACTATTTCAACATCTTGTTTTATCTACCAGAAGGAAGAAGTGAAAATGAGCACAATATAACCATTCTTCCAAGTGTTGTTGCACTGCACCATAACGACATTATATTGTTGTTTATAAATAATTACAATCACCAAGCTGCTACAGACTAACAATGGTGGACTAAACTAAAGACTGGTGACTGGTGGTACTACGAAAATTGGTGACACATGTATAGTACCCGCAAAAACCGGTCCAAAAAAATCGCGTATAAAACCGATGACAAGCAATTTTTTATTTTTTGTTTATTGATATAAAAAACATACAAATATACAGTGCATTGTGTCGGTCATGCAACACTTGTTATAAAAAGTTTTATTGTACAATATAAATTTATTTGTTGATAATAAAATATACATGTTACATACGACATTAAGTATAATCAATACTACAGTCCTATACAATGGACTGCAGCATGAATATCTCATGTAAAGTGTCTATATTTATCAATATAAATTAAATTTAAAATATTTCCTTGATTCATGTAACTCACCCAGCGGCGACCTCGAAATAACAGTGGAGTTCCTGACGGAGGTGGACAAGTTGGTGCAGCTGATCGAGTCGCCGGTGTTCGCGTACCTGCGCCTGGAGCTGCTGGGCGGCGCCGGAAGCGCGGAGCTACGCGCGGCGCTGTTCGGCCTGCTCATGCTGCTGCCGCAGAGCGAGGCATTCCACGCGCTGCGCCGCCGCCTGCAGTGCGCGCCCGCGCCGGCCTCCGCCCCCGCCCCGGGCCCCTCGCCTGCGCCCCTCGACAGGTAAAGACACTCTATGTGGTGAATTGACATTACTGAAAAACATAATAATAAAAAACCTTCAGAAATACTTCTTTTTGACTTAATCAAACAATAACAATACAAAATTTCAACTGATCAGAGGCATCAATCATATTCATCTTTAAAATTTACGATATGAATTGTAATAATACAACCATATATTTAAATCCCAGCAGTACGTCGTCCATCGACTTCGAGGCGCTGCTGGCGGAGTTCCGGCGCGTGCAGGCGGCGCACCGCGACCACCAGCTGCTGGAGCGACGCCTCAGCCGCGCCAGGCTCTCATAACGTTTCCACTATCTCCTGCGCTAGCTTTCAGTCTAATAATCCGTTTCCGAACACCACCCCTCCCTTACCTACCTCAGCCTCATCTTTTAGTGTCCCTAGTAATCCTTCTCCTAATACAATTTAGTTTAACATCGTTAATATCCTGATTAGGTCTCAACTCCTCTAATAATAAGTCTTGTCCTAATCCCTTCACTGACCCTTTGTTAGCGGGTCCTTTAGCAACCAATTTAGTTGTCACTGTAGCTTTCTATATTTTGGCTTATCTTGAGGTAGATACCTACTATGAAGTAGGTAAAATATAAATAAAGTAAATAGTACTTTACTATAAAATCAAAGAAACAAAAAAATTATATATATATGTATATATATTCATATTCTTTACAAATCTCATTGATCTTATTCAGTAATAATAATAAATTTCTCAACGCAGCTTGCTTATTGTTGAATAGATCAAATTGAATCATTCTAAAGCTGGACATTGTTTATGAAGATCTCTATATAATATTTGTATATAACATAGAAATATAAGATGTTGATTTTATAAAATAAATTATTCAGACATTCCATTTTTGTATTTCATTTTAAGATTAACCTTATAGATTAATAAGAAAACTTCAATGACCTTTCTTTAGTTAGAGTATCCAACATAGCAGGGTGGCAGAAAAATAGAACGTATTAAGATAAGACAACCTATATCTGTTCCGCTCACCTTTGGAGGTCTCGTTACCAGAACGTGGAAATGAAATAAATCATACGTCTGACTGAGATTCTTACCCAAAACCGTCGCGTTTAGTCACATACCACGAAGGCCCCTTATTAAAAACAAACAAAAAGAAATATGAAGCAATCAAGGGTATAGGTAAGATATAAACACCACGTAAAAACAATGCTATAATTTAATTACAAATAGTTTGTCATTCTCTTACATTATCTAGTATAATTATACTTAATAAGATCTACCAAACTTATATATTGTTAAAATAAACCCTGCTTCTCTGCACCATAACATGATAAATATCTATTAAATATGTATCCTTTTACAGATTATGTACACGTTAGGTTGCCTCTTCCTACCCATGGCTAACCCAGAACAGTATTGTGCCCAGAAATGAATCTCCGGGAACGAACAGCATACATTTTACTGACAAGCTGACTTAACTCTAAAAAATAAAAAAAAACCTTTACACAAACATATCTGTTCAGTATCTATAGTCCCCTCTGAACTATAGTCTGGACCAGTGATAACGAAAGTGATCAATATCGACCTCCAGGTGTCGATGCAAGGGGTCTACGCGGGCAAAAAACAATTACGGGTCTATAAAATGAAAATGACGGTCAATGGCAAGAAATTGCAAAAAAAAAAAGTACTATTAATATAATATTGACAAAAAAAGAAACAAACTGGACATCATTAACCAGGGAGATTTGAGATTAAACATAACTAAATTAATGCCAAATGTTGATAATTTATTATTAAATCATCAAATTCACACTTCCATTAAATAAAATTATTTTTTGTTTGGTTGTTTTCATGTAACAGTTACTATATTTTGATTTAGATTTAATTAATAAATGTGTAAAACTGTGTTATTCTTTTTTTAGTTTTTCACATTATAAGTACTTCACTACTGTTAGAACTTTAAATATTTCAAAGTAAATAGCGTGGGGTCCATCTAAAACTGAAGAACATGACAAGGGGTCTACGATAGGAAAAAGTTTAAAAGAAAAAAACCTCTGGTCTGGACTATGGCCCAGAAGCCCATGTGCCTACACTATATGCCGCCCGCAAACAGAGTGAAGCTATAACAAATAAAATAAAAAAACCGGTCAAGTGCGAGTCGGGCTCCCCCACCGAGGGTCCCGTACAAAAATTAGAAGTTTCGAGCTTTTTCTGAAATTCAAGCTTAGCCAGAGCCCTTTCGTTTATTACCTCCTTGACCTAGCGTGTAGCGCGTAGGCTATAATATCAAATTTTACCCCCTTTTAAGCGATATTTTTTTAGGATTTAACCACAAATGTATAGTTTTCAGATTTTTCCCTGAATTAGTACTACCTGTAGATGATAGATGGCAAATTTTATAATTCTAGGTCAACTGGAAGTACCCTGTGAATTTTATTCCTTTCATAGTGTCTAACTACGCATTTTTCACAATATAAACGGCCATATCTTCTTTCTAAGTAAATATAGAAATATGTTTTTTATTAGGAAATTATCTGAGTATATGGTATGAATTTCAACCCGATATCTCCAAGCGTTCCTGTGATAATGAGTCTTGACAGACAGACAGACGGACGACAGTAGTCTTATAAGGGTTCCGTTTTTCCCCAAAGACTACGGAACCCTAAAACAAACATACTTGCAATTATATCCAGAAAAAAATCATTATTACATTGCAGTACAAGCATCATTTATTTAAAGGATTTCTACTAGTTTATACTGAACTTCATTATAATTATTAGATATAAAAGCAGGTAATACTAGTTTTAGATCTAGATTAGACCGTAGCGTTTGGCGTATACAGTATGAAGCTAAGTAAGTATAATACTAGATTAACAGATGGATTGGAGGTTACAGACCATATTATAATATAACGTTAGTCTCGTCGATGTAACCCACCAAAGGTATTATATTGTCAACTGAACTGCATAGTAATTATTTTAAAATTTAATTGGAAGAAAAACATTAGCACTGGAAAAAAACCTTTTAAATAAATTATTTTAAAATTCAGCCACACTAAAGGAATATTTATTGAGATCATATTATGTAATTATCAGTCATATTTAGTTTTAATATATTTACTATAATACTGAAAAATAAAATTATTATGATTATTTATATAACCTGAATCTGTATATGTTTTCGCAAGGTTACCTTTTATGAAGTTTGTTTAAGCTTATATCATTTCGTTACTTATAATCAATGATTCTATTTTGACATAATTTGGCAAAAATAGCAGATTTTAAGGTTAACTAACGACACAAGAGGATTTAGAGTGTTGCATCTCACATGTGTTTTGGTTAATTTCATCATCATCCTGCATGTGCGAGGAGCTAGTCTCTTTGTATATGACGGTCCGGATGCCCGAGTCCAGTGACGTCATAGTGGCGTCGGACGAGCTGGTGTCCGTGTCTACACTATTAAGCATATGTATCGTGCTCACACTGTCCTCATACACTATGTCGGAGTTCTGGTGGTAATAGTCCTCGTCGAAGTCCGTCTCCAGGTGCACGCGGCAGTCGTCTTTGTCGCACCAGCACCGGTCGCCATCGTCGTCGTCGCCGCAGCAGCTCGCGTCGAGGCAGCGCAGGCCGGGCGCGGGGGGCGGTGCGTGGGGCGGCGCGGGGGGCGGGCCCAAGGACGGCTGGCGCTAGGGCGCCACGTCCGCGGTCAGCGCCAGGAGGCGCGCCACGAGGCCGGAGCTGGTGGTGACGGCCGCCGCCACGTCGTCGTGCGCGAGCAAGAGAGCACGCACGCCCGCGCCGCCC
>JAKRZM010000778.1:34133-45331 GCA_036379175.1 Heliconius cydno galanthus | reverse complement strand
CGGCCAGTAGAGCGCCCCAGCGCGCCACGCAGGCGCCGCACAGCTGCGAGGCGGCGCACAGCGCCTCTACTCTCCGCCGCACCACGTGTCCCACGCTGCACGCCGTCTGTAACACGCCACAGTCACAACATGTCACTTGTATTTGTCACGTTACGTCACGTCACGTTCGGCATGGGTACCGACCTTGGCCTGCGAGGCGTCGTTCTCGACGGACACGAGGTTGGGGAAGACGGGGAACTTTGGCACGTCGGGTTCGGGCGGCATGCTCACGTTGTTGTTGTTCTTGTTAAACAGCATCAGCGGAACCTCCGCCGTCGTCTCCGGATAGTCCTTGCCTTATATTTTACAAAAAAAATATAAAAAATAACTCAAAACTACTTCATATTAGTTTTTATGAAATAGATATATTTTTCAAGCTTAACGTTTTATTTAGCAGGATAGCAAACAGAACAAAGCGATAAACGCTACGGTCTCTGCACATCTCTTCTGTCTCGTCCACTGTCATCAATCCACACACATAATATATCCTCTGGGGGGTTCTCATGCTTTATACGTGCCCTTTGCTCCAGTAATTTAACAAGTCAGATCCTTGCCTCTTTTACCGTTCACTTTTCCTCAATGTTTTTTCCCATTTTTTCATTACTCATTCTTTCGACGTGCCCAAAATTTCTTTCAAATACCTCCTTTCTCTTACACGCATTTAGGCTTAGACCAATAATTTCACACCCTTCTTTCAAAGTTGTAATCAATGTCTGCAAGTCGCAATCTGTTAATGCATTGCATTAAGCACTCGCACTAAGTTTAACATCTTGGAGAGAGTTATATTTCAAACACATAATTAGTTCTTATTTTAGTAAACAAAGATTATTATCATAAAAAACCTTTCAATTGCATTAATGTTGATTTTTACGTAATTTGCTTGTAATTTGTCATGTAATATGTTGCCAAAAAGAAATCATAGGTCATGACAAAATCATCCAAAGTTCATAGAAATTAAATGACCAAGACACACATATTGACTAAGTTGTGTGGGGAGTGGAGAATTAATAACTTGGTTCTTCATGAGATCTCATAACGTTTTGACAGTTTTACCACTGTCTTAGTAACATTTTACTTGAAAATATTTTTGGTAAGGAGTTCTTAAAAAGAAAACTCTCAAAATTGAATGCATAGCGCAGTTAATAAATACCAAGTGTATCTTCATCTATTTCAGACAACATGAGCGTATCCTTATACAGCAGTATCTGCGACTCGGCCACGACACTAGTCTGCTCGCAAATATATGTTTGTAGATGTTCGTATTTCTCCTCCGGCTTAAGGAACACCTATTTAAGAAGATTATTCACTTTACATTGTTTTAGTATTTGTCGTTGAACATTTTACTTGTCTCATACATCTCTTTTTAATAAAAATGTTGCCATTTCGCATCATAGGATATCACCATATAGCACATCAAATCGATTATAAACGCGATGATTGTCGGTTTGATTCACACATGATGCTGTTCGTAATTTTAAAATTTTCTTAACTTATAGGTACTATGTTTTGCAATGTTTAGAGACTATATAAAACTTCTATTATAAACTTTATATTTAAATTGTTTCATAATTTATATATAACTGAAAATTCTAACAAGTAAAAATTCTAAAATTCTAACAATAAACATGTAAGGAATTAATGTCTATTGAATGAGGTGCAGGATGAGGCCAGCAAATGTAATAGATTGTACCATTGATTTTGAAAAGAGCAACTGTTGAGTTTCTTGCCGGCTCTTCTCAGCAGAACTGCCTTCCGAACCGGTGGTAGCTTTTTGTTCATATGTTCATTCGACAATTCAAAAGTGCTTATAATAAGTTTATTTAAATAAAGAATATTTTGAATTTTTGAATTTTGAATAATGCAAAAATATCTAGTTCCAGTAACTTAATTAAGTCATTACAGTAATTTGCCATGCATGCTGAGTTATTACTTCTATTGCAATCAAATGATGATTTCTTTTCACAACACAGTGAAATAAATATTTAATTATGTTTTTATAAATATATATTGTGTATTTTAATTTAATTTATAAAATAATGCAGCACAGCACTTACTGTAAATGTGATCGTGGGTTTGACTTAAACTTTTTGTTACCTAGCGACATCATATAAAGAGATGGCCAGTAATATGGAACAGCACCCTATAAAACAATACATTTACCTCCCACTAAGCTCTGCAATTACTGCTATATGTAAATATGTCACTTTATATAAGTTACATACTTGCAGACTGAGTGTGGGAAGTAGTGTCTTAGCACTAGGTTCCCACTACCTGCTATATGCGAGAATGAACCAAAAAAATATATTTACCTTAATACTTGCAGCCTTATTTACATGAAATATATGAATAGGTTTTGTTGATGTAACAGTTTGCACCTCCGAGAAAAATCTGTCAAAGGTCCAAATTCTATGTGGATCTACTTCTAATAATCCCGCGAGGAGCGGTGTGACCAACTTGCGGAGGCCTACGCTCAATTGACAATGTGATGGAAGCTCACGAGACCATTCTATTGGACCATTTTCAGTTGTTTGAGTACCCTGGGAAAGTAGACCTTATTAATTATATTAAAATAAAAAAAGGAAAATAATAATAAAATATACAATATAAAATAACATTAGAATAAGCAATTATGTCATGTATTGCAGGCCCTTGTGGCATAGTGGGACTGCATCTGTAAATGTAATGGGTGTGGATTTAATCTCTGCTGAGATTAATGAATTGTTTTTTTCCTCACTCTGGTAGTAAAACATATGGCATTGAGTTTTACCACTTTTTACTCAACATGCTAATATCTCAAATTTAAATGAAATGTGAAGAATGGAGTATCTTGACTACCTGTGCACAGGATATAACAGGAAGGTAACAAAATTAAGTAACAAGACAATAATGAGAAATAAAGTATTATAATTATTAACTTTTAATATAAAAATTATGTAATATATTAAAAATCTTACAGATATAACTCCAGAAGCTTTCTTAGTTGTTATGTAAAACATAGTTTCTTTGTTTCTTCTACCTCCATATGGTCTGAAAGGCAGCTGTCCTGTTGCCACATGATATAAAGTGACACCAATTGACCATAGATCTACAGTTGCACCAAAACTTTTACCAACAGGCTTCCTTAACACTGCTCGCTCATACATATCAGGGTGTAGATACTCTTCAGTGCCATATAGAGAAACAAATTGCTCCTCCTCCTGTAGTTCTCTTGCTGCTCCAAAATCAGTTAGCTTATATGTAGTAGTTCCATCCTCATTTATAAATTTCATGATGTTTCCAGGTTTTAAGTCTCTATGAACTAAATTATTATCTCTTAAATGTTTCATTCCAGCAGTTAAGTGTTCTAAAACTAATAAAAATTCATTCTCTTGAAGACCATAAGTGTTTTCAGGATCGTCTAAAATGTTGAACAAGCTTCCACCTGTGCATAGCTCCATTACTATAACTTTTCCCCTGCCTTCCTGTTCCTCTTCAATTGCTAAGAGTTTGACAATGTTTTCATGTTTTACTTTCTTCAGAACTTCAAATTCACGCATTTGAACATCATGAGGCCTCATATGGCTGAGCTGGTTGAAGGTCTTCACAGCTACTTGTTCTCCATTGTTTTTATTAACACCTTGGAACACTGCACCAGTAGCACCTTTACCCAAAACACTGGTTGTGCACCACACAAAGTTTTCTGATCCTCTTAAAAACGACATTGTTTATTCTTTTACTGTGTAATATTTACAATAATGGAATGTTCGTCGAAGTTTTTATATATTTTATGAGATTTCAATAGTAATTAACTTTCATTTTTCGTAGGCTCTGTTGTAGTGCTGTTTAATCTTGTGCTTTTGACAGCAGTTTGACATTAATATCTACTAGGGATGCCCGATGTCGATATTGCCCGATCATCGATTTTCGATGATCATCGATGATAACAGACAAAATATGTATATTTTAACATCGATGTTACATTAATGAAAACATCCTCACATCGATGTTGCATTAAATAAAACATCGTAACATCGATGTCAGTAGCAACACCTTAACGAAATTTGATCGCGTACACGTCATAATCATCAAAATTTATGAATGCTTCCACACACAGTATTTATTAGATTCTGAACACCACCACACACCACAGAGTAGTTTTCTACCTAGTCTGTGGTCTATGCCTGTGCAGCCATATTTTTCATATGGAAATTACTATTTCTCTATACTTTTCTTATCTGGCCTTCGTCGTTTTCAAAATCCGAGTTAGCAACTTGGCAGCACTTCGTAGTTCGTACTTCACAATCGACTGGTGGTAGGTTCAATTTCCACTCGAGGAAAAGTAATATTTATTTAAATATATAGCTGAAGCGGGATGGATACAGGGCAATAAAAAAAATATGAAAAAAAAAAGAAACATCGATGTTAGCTAACATCGATGTTGTTCTTTCGATTTTTATTGAATGTCAATGTTACAGCTAAAACATCGATGTCAACATCGTTGTTTTTCTAATATCGGGCATGCCTAATGTACCTAACCTATTATCTATAACTAGCGGACGCGCGCAGCTTCGCCTGCTTAATGCTTAGGGGTGAATTCTAATAAACCGTGAAACACGTGTTCAATGAAATATTTTTAAGTCTCAATTTAAAAATTCAAAATTACTTATTTATTTTTATTATTTTATTTTTATTTCGAAATTTTATAAAAATCGGTGGCGATTTAAAGATTTTTCCATATTAACTTTCAACTCCTTATTTGCACCCCTAGGGGAAGAATTCTAGAAAACGATGAAACACGTGTTCAATTAAATACTTTTAAAAATCTCAATTTCAAATTTTATAAAAATCGGTGATGATTTAATTTTTTTTCCATACAGGCTTTCAACACTTATTTCACCCCTTTAGGGTTAAAATTTTTCAAAGTCCCTTCTTAGTGGATGTTCAGATTACGAAAGAAACATCTGTCCATATTCCACGTTACTACGCACAGCGATTACGGCTGTGCATACGTCATACCTCAGTCAGTGAGGATAAGTCCTTTTATATATATGTATACTGTTTTTTTTAAATGCGTAAAAATAATTATGATTGTAGACCAACAGGAACTTTTCTTATTAAAGTTGCATTCATTTCATCCTTTCGTTTGTACTGTAAGTTCTCACTTTTAGTCAAATTTCATAATTGTAGGTCCACAGGAAGTACCCTAAAGGGTTTGCACGCGGTTAATTTCATACAAAATGCAGCAAAAACTATAATCGCTTGTACTTTAACATTGCGTTGGCTTTTCACTTTCGGAGTTCGAAGAGATCGTAAATCTGGTTATTTGATATTAATTTCAGTTTAACATATCCGATACGATCGATCGATCGATCGATCTAGATATAAACTGTCTTGACAGACATAAAAACAGACGAAAAATTAAATGAACTTATAATAAGGGTTAAGTTTTTTTATGTACGTAACTTTAAAAAAATACAACGTCAACGCCAACAGCCACAAAATTAAAAATGTTGCTAAAATTAATTATTTTTATAAAAAAGATATTTAACTTTAACTTAATTATTTTTATAAAATACATATTTAACTTAAATTTATTTTTTTAATAAATCTAAACGTAGTTGTATAATTTTTAATTGAGTTAATGTATTTTACTGTTTTCTAAGTTGCATTATGCTGTTTTTTGCTTTTCTGAGGCTGGCAACTCTGTCTGTCTATGACAAATTGACAACCTGTGTAATCAAGTAAATACGTCTATCATTTACTTAAAAATAATATAATATAAACATATAAGCAAATAACGATATAATAAAAGTATTTTACTATTTACTGTCAGTAATATAATTAATAATTAATGTAATTGCTTGCTTTTAGTGTCCCTGCTGTTCAAAACTGGGAAAACATTTTCCAAAATTTATATTTTAGTTAATATAAATTGTAATTTACGGATTTCGAAATGTAAGTGCTTACTTATGCAGTAAAATTTCTGAAATGATTTTTATTTCTTAATTTTTTTTTCTATACAATATACATTAAATGAAATTTCAACTAACAGATATTCATTGAGGTTATGTTGTATAGTGCCAAAGCTAGTAGTATAGTTCTAGCCAAATCTTTTTTGTATTTATATTCTAATACTAGCGGCCTGCCAGCGGTTTGCCCGCTTGAACCACATGATTATTCGAATTGATGAGAATTGATGGACAGTCATGTGTTGATGTCAACGACTAACTTAATTTACTCATTCAGGACTAGCCTTAAATGTACTGTTATTGATTTGTGTAGGGATTTATAATAATCTTTGTGAAATAACTGTTCTCATTGCATATTACAAAAAATACCCAAATGGAATCGAATAATCTAATATCGAAATCGAATTCAAAATATTTAAATGAATCGTATATATTTAATTGAGAACCTCCTCCTTGTTTTAAAAGTCTATTAAAAATACAGATTTATCACAAACAAATACAGATATATTATAAGTATAAGTATAGATATGGATTGCTTTATATTTGCAGGCAAACTCATTGAGAGACAGATCATTCAAATGCCGATAACGTTTTTTTTAATGAACCCATTTTGATGAAACAAACTTTAGATGTTAAGTTGAGTTAAAACATAGCAATTGGTGTAAGTTTGAAGTAAATCGGTTCAGTACTTTTGGAGATTAGTGTGATCATACATACAGACAGACAGATAAGAAATTATAAAAAAATATTTTTGCTTTCCATTATTCTTTTTAAGTGTCCCTCTATCCATTTCAGTCAAAAATATTAAATGTACAGACAAAATATTTTTACTGTTTTATTATATATAGAAATCCTTTAGTAAATATCTTATATTTTTAGGTCATCAAGACAAGTAAATAGGTATCACAAAAATTCGAATAGGCGATCATTGGAACATGAAGATAGAATATCAGGTAAAGACAGATCTAGATCCAGTTCTCAATCATTTAAAAAGAAACCTAAATCTTCAAGTAGTGAGAGAAAAAAAGAATCGAAACATAAGAAAAATAAAAAAAAGAAAAAGAAAAGGTCCCACAGCAGTAGCAGTAGTTCCTCAAGTAATACTGATAGTGATGAGGAAGAACTGAAATTGTTGAAAAGATTAGAAGCAGAACGGATAAGGCTGAAAGAAGAGAAAAAAAAGAAGAAAGAGATGTTAAAAGCAAATGAAACTCCTGAGGAGAAGAGGTATGTACTATTTAATATAGGTTTCTCAGTAAATTCAAGTATAAAAATAGCTTTAAGTAATTAACTATTTTACATTAAACAAATGAACAATATCACATTCTTATCACATATACATATAAATCTTCAGACAATTGTGTCAAAGTGGGCAAGTGTGATTGTAAACATGATGGCTATGTGGTATTATAAAATATTTATTTTACAGAACAAGGCGACTAAAAGAAAAGCAAGAGAAGGAGCGTAAAAGACGTGAGAGAATGGGTTGGGACAATGAGTACCAATGTTACACTAACCAAGACAATCCTTTTGGAGACTCGGCACTTACAAATACATTTGTATGGAACAAGAAGTTAGCTAAGGAGGGTGTTAAAAATGTATCTCATGATGAACTGGATGCTTTAAATAGGCAGAAGCAACTAGAAAATAAGATTGAGTTAGAAAAGGTGTGCTATTTGTGGTATTTTACTATGAAGTTACTATCCTGGTTATTGTTTTCTGTTCATATATGAAGTGAAATATTTTCTAATTGATTTAATAATTAAGTGGATGCACTCAATATAAGGAATGTAGCTTTTTAACAAGGAGTACAATTTTCACTTGTATTATTTTGAAATGATGTAATAGTTAATAGTGAGATATGTTAATTATAAAAAAAAATGTTTACTTTTTTATTACATATTATATACTATGTCCAGGTAAAGCAGCGCCGTCTGGAGCGCGAGGCGGAGCGCGCGGCACGCGAAGCGGAGACGGCGGCGGCTGCGCGCGCTCGCGAGTCCGCCCAGTTCCACAGCTGGGCGCGCCACGAGGATGCCTTCCACCTTCAGCAGGCCAGGCTGAGGTCGCAGATACGGATACGGGATGGACGAGGTATGCACGCTACACACTTATGTAAAATTTAAACTACTTAATTATTTACTTAATACACTGAATTACCCCGAAATCGCTATGTATCTGCATTTTAAATCTGTAATATCTTCGAAAATATTTATTCTAATTATATACTGTATTACGGCCATATTTATGTATAGTAAATTAACAATGTATTTAAGGTACTTCATTGGATAAGGATTAGGTATTACTTAAAATCGCTTCGAAAATTGGCCATTATTTCTCGTCAAAAGTAAATGACAATAAATTTTTATTGTGAGTTCATATCCAAAAGACATAGACATATATCATCGCAGAGTTTTTGTAGGCCTTTA
Source organism: Heliconius cydno galanthus (assembly GCA_036379175.1). Taxonomy (NCBI): domain Eukaryota; kingdom Metazoa; phylum Arthropoda; class Insecta; order Lepidoptera; family Nymphalidae; genus Heliconius; species Heliconius cydno. The sequence continues at coordinate 36,915 of JAKRZM010000778.1, read as the reverse complement.
CAAGGTGTACAATACTTAGTAGTTTATTTTGATAAATCTCGTAGAGTTCAGGCTCCATTTGAAATGTAAAGGGAAAACTGAAATTATTTACGAAATGACATGAGAAACATTAAAAATAACAGTATTTCTCTACTATATAATCGCATGAAAATCCGTTACGTCATTTTAAAGATGTAAGCATACATAGGCATAGACAGAGACTTTGTGATATACTATGTAGTGATGTGGAGTACAGGTGATGAGTCCTGAAGTTGCCTGTAGATAGCTCCGTAGGTTTCTTTTTAAGATTTTTCTTCGTTTTATTATTTTCTTCTGGGTGAACAATGCCCAAAAGTTCAGCCAATGTAACTTCAGGGCGCCCACGACTTACTGACCATACTGTACACATGCTCATACATACAACAAAAAAATAGTGATGTTCTTATGACACAGTGGAAAAAACATATAACTGGCAGGCTCTTCTTAACAGAATTCGATAGCTAAGCTGGGGGTAGAATTAATTAAGACAATCCTAACGTGTAAACAAAATATCCTATTGAACCCAAAAAAAAAGATGAAAAAGAAATCTTTAAAGTAAACGAAAGACATGTATTCTACCATATTTAAATGTTTATTTGTATTTAAATACTATTAATTTCAACAAAGTACATAATTTTATTCTGATATGATTCCAGCCAAACCCATAGATCTGTTAGCATGGTATGTCAGCTCCGAACAATGTGTGGATGCTTTAGAAATGCATGAACCTTACACTTATTTAAATGGACTACATGCACAAGACCTAGAAGATTTACTGGAGGACATAAAGGTAGGTCATCTGTCTTATAGTATGCATATATATTATAGTCTGTATACAGTTTATTGAAAATAGTTATTGAAAATCATTGAATGGAAAACAAGCTAAACCAATAAAGGCGACCTAATTTGGGCATTTTTTACAATTTGTCGTCATCATTGTAAATCAAGGAACGTTATTTGGAGTTGTCACTGTGTATGTATTTACCGGTCATTTAAGACATCCCTTGAGGCTCTTGCTGTTCTATACATTACGACGTGTGTGCAGGTGTACAAGGAGCTGGAGCAGAACGCGAACCAGGCATACTGGGAGGACGTGCAGACCATCGTGCTGGACGAGCTCGCCAAGCTGCGCCGCCTCGCCGCTCCTGGCGCGCGCCGTGACGGCGTGCACCAGGCCGTCGCGGAGGACGTCACGCAGGTACGCCCCCACACCCCACCATCCTCACCACTCCCCACCCTCTATTACTACATCTACATGGATGGTGCGCGTTGCAGATCTTCAAGGGCAAGTCGGGCGGTCAGCTGGCGGCGCTGCAGGCGCAGATCGAACGCAAGATGAGCGCGCGCCGCGACGGCGTGGACGTGCCCTACTGGGAGAGCCTGCTCAGCCAGCTCAAAGGTAAAACAACCCTTCTATTTCTTTTTGTCATATTAAATGCAAAAAAATTGCTCAGTATATTCTATTCGACTTTTTTTTCTCGTTTTAACTTTTTTCCCACTCGAGGAAATGAAATATTTTTATATTCCTCGTTCCGGCAACGAGACATAGCGCGGCGTTTAGTTCCTTCACTAAACACGAAATACTCTCAGAACTCGGCGGAAAGTGGGAAACGGAAGTGTCTTAAGAGTCAGCGTGAAGTTAAAAGAAATGAAGACTGCAAAATTTTACGGAAAAATAGATAAAATTTATTAGATCTTATAAAAATAAAGAATGCAGATGATTGACATGAAACATGACTATGAAACAAACAGAGTTTAAAATACAGAATACTCGAACATTCCGTCCCAACCTTAAAACATTTGAATATACAGAATATAACATATAAGTAAAAAAAAACACTTTTTGATCATCCTCGGCCACACATTAATTAAAAGATGCTATAGGCTATTTTCTAAAGTATCTCGAAGGACAGTATCTCAATCCACTATTATAGACTGTAGTGTATTTAAGTATTATGTATGATATATTGCACTACAGCGCACATGGCTCGAGCTCGTCTCCGTGACCGTCACCAGCAGAACCTGCGCCGCAAGCTGCAGCTGCTCAAGCGCGAACAGGGCGTGCAGCCCGCCGCCTCCGCATCAGCCTCCACCGCCATCGCCACTGATGCTGTCACCACCACCATCACTACTGCAACAGCGTCTGACAGTGAGGGTGATGCTAAACCAAGGTACTTTTGGTGTATTAAAAGTTAAATTTTACATTGTGTTAAGTCAGCAATTTGTATGTTTAAAATATATTTATGTACTTAAATCATCATCATATATATATCATAATACTCATTAATATTATTCTCACATATAAACTTTTAACGATCATTAACAGTATGATTGTACTTGTGATTGAACAGATCTTAAACTTTTAATTGCTATAACCTGTACATATAATAAAACAGTAAAAATGGAGCGTCTGTACATTGCATATATATTTACAAAATAATAATTGAGGGAGGTTTAGGAACAGTAATAGAGCCCAAATCCACAAAAAAAACTGTCTATTTATTTGTACGCGCTAATCTCCGGAGCTACTGAACGGATTTGAATGAAACTTTTTTTGTTGTATAGCTAAGTCTAGGCAACATATAAGCTACAATTTATTCTGAAAATCTCGATATCTGACGTGGAACCTTAAAAGCATGTCTAAACATAACAAACATTTTCTGTCCACATAATAAAAATTAAGATCTAAATCAGCTGATATGGAACCCCAACAGCCCAGCTAAACCTTAAGAGATATAAATGTAATGGCTTAGGAATAACTGTT
>JAKRZM010000778.1:0-30706 GCA_036379175.1 Heliconius cydno galanthus | reverse complement strand
GAATTCATTATGAAATATGATTTATAGGATTAGATCTCTGTCATTACAATTAAGATCAAGTGATTTAGTGGTACTCTGGTAAATATGAAGTTATAGAAAGGAAACTATATTCAGAGGACTAATAGTTTTAAAATTTATAACTACATACATTATGGAATATGCTTTTATTTATATACTTTATTACACACATATTATTTTCACTACTCTTTCTTGGGTTCACCTGGACTGACAACTTCTTCAGCAACGGGATTACCACGGAAGTTAGGGAATTGCTCCCACGGAGCACTGAGTTCGAATCTTCTAAACTCTTGTGCCAGCTCTAAGGGTTCCACCACAACTCTCTTTTGCTCATCATCATAACGAAGTTCTACATAGCCACTGAGGGGAAAGTCCCTTCTGAAGGGATGTCCTTCAAATCCATAGTCAGTCAGGATTCTTCTTAAATCAGGGTGGTTTGCAAAGAAGACTCCATACATGTCCCAAATTTCTCGTTCATACCAATTGGCAGCTTTGAAAACTTCGCAGGCCGAGTCAATGGGAGTTAATTCATCTGTATAAGTTTTCACTCTTATCCTAGCATTGTATCGAAGAGACAGTAGGTTGTAGATAATTTCAAATCTGTGGGCGCGGCTGGGCACGTCCATACCGGCGATGTCCACAAGGCTGGCGAATTGTGCGCTATGGTGATCCTTCAAAAATTGAAGTACAGGGATTACACCATCTGATGGGACCAGGACTTCTAATTCATTGCCAGCTGTTATTTGCACTTTTTGTACATATTTGGGCAAGCATTCTGCAACATATTTACCGAAGTCAACCAGCTGAGATTTCTGTAAAGGGTCTAATTTAGCTACCGTAGGCCGAGTCTCAACTTGTGGTGCGGCCTGATCGGTTTTGGTAGCAAATCGTTGCGCACCTGGATATTGGTTATTTTTAAGAATAGCGCAGCCGAGTTTACGGCCAGCACCCAGGGTGCGTTTTAGGAAAAAAGACATTGTTTTTAAGTTACTTTGCTCGTTTAAACTTACGTAATTTACGTTTCAGTTTTCGATCGAATATATTGCAGCTCAATATGTCAACATGTCACTTGTCTTTGTCAAATTGTAGTAAATCAAAACAAATAAAAAATATATATACCTGAATGTCTGTCTGTGTCCTGAAATAATATGTCTGAATATACTATTTGTATATATGAATATACTATTTTAATAGAATACATTAATCTAAAAACACATTTTATAGTATTTATATTTTGTATGTATGTGTTATGTAAATAAAAGTCATGTTATAAATTTCATTTGTAATCTGTGGTTGAAGACATAATGAGATTAACATCAACATTCAACAATGTGATATTTGGCGGAGTTAAATAAATTGTTTTCAGTTTTGTTTAGATTTATTATTTTTTGTGTAAGTACTTTAAATATTTGAAATTAAATATATTTATAAACTTGATATATATGTGACCGTGGTGTACTTTATATTGTTGCCGTTGTTGTTGCCGTATGTGACCGTGGTATAATTTATATTGTTGCTAGGATCTTTTTCTTTTTATGTTGAGTATTTATCTTTTAAATAAGACATTTTATATAGCACCTTTAAATTTAACTTTTTGAGAATGTTCTACTTTTAATTATTTCTTATATAGTGGGTAGTAAATATATAGTGTAATAAGCATGGATGAAGAAATTAATAAATTGAAATCGGTGTTGAAGTCGCTAGTAGTGTCTAGTCCAACACAAGTAGATGTGCGTACATTAATGAAGGATTACAGAAACATGATAGGCACCCAATTGCCTATATCTAAATATGGATACAAAGATCCTGTGACTTTTCTCAAAGAACGGTGTACTGATTGCTTTTTGGTAAGTACCCTGTGTATATGCCACGTGCCTATATATATATATATATATATAATATTTTTTCCATGATATCAAATCAAAAAATATTTCTTCTATTTTATTATTTTGATGGTCAATATGTAATGTTTGTATGAAAATTGTTTACTGTTTTAATTTTAGCTCAATGGCACTTCAACAAACCCCACATTGACATTAATAGTTACTGATTCAATAAAACACATTGATAAATTTGTGCAAAAACAGAAATCTACACCAATGGTTAAAATGTAAGTAGCTAATTATGTATATTGAAGATCCTTAATGTATAATTATATAAAATGTATATTATGAATTACTTACGGACAGTTGTGGGTTAAATTGCCACTTGGGGAAATGCAATATTAAATATTTAAATTCCTGTGCTCCTCCTCTCCAAAGAGTAGCATTGAGTTCCACCTTTTATTTTTGTCTTTCTATAAAGTATTTAACATGACAAAGGATTTTCAATCATATGTAACAAAAAATACAAAAATATTTTTTCTTTATTCATTTCTTAGTGGTACCTTTTTTACAGTGGATAACATAGATATGATTAAATGTACATAACAATAATTCAACATTATATACTTTTCAGCTTTCTAATATTAGTATATTTAATTGTTTCTGCACAAAAAAAAAATATTATCTTTCAGGAAAGGGAAAAGAACTAGTATAGCTGAAACAAAGGTGAACCCTCCCGCAAATAATCTTATTGCCAAAAGTTTTATAAAAAGAAAGCTAGAGCAAAAAACTAAAGACACACATGAACAGAATAAAGTTAATGGTAATATAAGGACTGAACATCCACTAACAGATAATATTGTACCAAACACTGTGAATGTACAAGTAAGTAAAAAAAAAAGTTTTTTGAGCTTTGAGCTGAGTTTTTTGCACCAGTTCTTCTTAGGTTTAAGGCAGTAACGTTAGTAAAATAGTATTGAATTATTTGACGTTCATAAAATAAAGCTTGTAACTTCTTATTTAAAAAAGATATATTTGAATTTAAATAGTCAATTTTAATTAATTCGACGGTTTTGTATTTTTGTATTAGGACTAGGGGTTTACAGTTAAATAAGGATTATACATAGTTTATATATATATATATATATCGTTGCTTAGTGAGCAATGACACATAAAATGTCAAATATATTTTTTATTTAATATTTGAAGTACTCACTTTATATTAATTTAATAGTAATATTTGAAGCTGTCATGGCAAAGAAGCACATGCAACTGTAAACCAAACAGAATGAAATATCTAATATTTTTATTTCCACACTAGCACTAGTAAAGCTAAAAAAAAGTTATATTTATATTTAGTTACAAGCCAAGAGTAAATGAAATAAATACAGGTAATATTTAAAAAATGTATATTACTTTCTAGATAAAAACTAACTCTGAGTACAAAAGATATGATGTACAAGAAAATGACACTAGCACTCAAAGTAATTTACAAAACTTCCTAAAGAAGAGGAGTGCACTACACAGTCAAAGTCAGTCAACCAGCGACGGATCCAGTGAGAAAGATGAACAATCTGGCAGACTGACCTCGTCTTGTATGTATTGTTTTTTTAGCTTCACACTATCCCATTTAAAAATGAAGAAAGAGTAGTTCACTGTGACACAATGATCTACCTTGTCTTCTAATTTAGTTTAATAAACAATAGTTAAAGTTAATTATGAAGAATTTTGATTCCTTTAATTTGGAGCTAAAATCTTAAACTAAAATTATATTATCACATCTTATGATATAAAATAAAATCCATGTAAACAATTTAAAAATTATTTTTTAGCTTCAGGCAGTACCAAAAGGAGGCAATTAGAGGAATTAAATGAAAAAATAATGTATGTTATAAATGAACATCCAAATGGCGTGTGGTGCACTGACCTGCTGAGGTTGTATAGGTGTGGGATTTTTTTTATTTTATTCACTATCACTAAACTGACATTTTTAAGTTTGTTAATGACTATTTAATTAATGTGTTATGGTACTTAATACTACTACTACTTAATATAATGTAGTTATCTTATGAGGTACTTAGGAAGATACGAAGGTTCAGCAGGAGGGTTACAACATCACAAAATTTTATACTTAATTATTTTAAAAAAATATATAAATTAAAACTTAAACTAAATACATTTAAGATTATAGTCTTTAATATCGGAAAAACAATAATTCATCTTAACCTAACTAAATATAAATATATAACTGTAGCATTTGACTCTCCGTTTTCTCTGGCTACCCCAATAGGGATACAGCATAGGCATGTAAAATATGTAGGGAACTATTATTTATATTTATAGTTTATTTAATATATTGTGTCATTGATATATTTCAACACTGTATTTTATTTATTTATCATTTATATACATACATACATTTAATAGAATTTCTATATTTTATAGTAAGTATTCATATTTAGTTTATTTATATGAGAGCGCTCGCTGCCTTAGACTGAACCGGTGAGGAGTCGTAATATTTACGCCTAGCCCCTTGTCGCTGGCATATTTTATCTTATATTCAATACGCTTTATACTAGCTATTTCTTAATATTATTGTAATTATCGTGTACTCTTTTATATATATGTTTGTGGTTGACTTTTGTATAAAGTATTTTTATAAATCAATTATTAATATAATCCATACCTATATTATAAATTCGAAAGTAACTCTGTCTGTCTGTCTTTTACGCAATCAGGGCCAAACCGCTAATTTAATTGTGATAAAATACTCATATAGAGATACTTGAGGGTCTCCTCCCAAAATGTGCTTACTTAACGTATGTCTCTATTGAAAACTGAAAATAATTTCATTAATATATTTAATAAATATTTGTATAGTTCAAGCGGGCGTAGCCGCGTTCGGGTCCACTAGTTGATTTATAAAAAAGTCCCGCCGAGTTTCTTGCGCCGGTTCTTTTCACGTCTGAAGCCATAACTTTAGTGAACTGGTGGTAAATTATTTAACGTTCAAAACATGAAGCATGCAGATTCTTGTTTTGACTTAATACAGCTTGTGCTCGGCCGTCTGTTGTGTGTACTGAATATGTTAAATGATTTTTTATTTTGAACAGGTTCTTTAGGGTCAGGGTCTTATGTTACAGAGCGCGCTTCAACCGCGAGTTAGATTTCATCCGCTTCGGCTTCACGAGCGTCCTCAGCTTGGTGTGCGCGCTGGAACATGTGCGCGCGTCCCAGCGGGCCGGGGGCGATTGGCTGCTGAGCGACGCACGCCGGCCCGCGCCACCCCGCGCCCCGCCGCCTGCCCGCGCGGCACTCGCGCCGACCGCCGCCCGCGCGCCCCGCGCCCCTGTTGACCCCGACGACGCGTTGCCTGGCGACTGGGAGTGTGTGAGTACATAATATGTTATATTAGTCGTGGTGCAGAATACAAGTCTGCGACTGTAAACGCGACATGTTGTGGGTTCGATTTCCTAACTCGAGAAAATGAAATATTTAATATTTTTATATCCTCGCTCTGGTAACGAGACAAAGGGCGACGGTGAGTTCTGCCATTCAACACGTAATGCGTCCAGAATACGACAAATAGTAGGTAACGGAAGTATTTTAATGGGAACGAAGTATGTTAACTAGGTTCATAGGTTCCCTCTGCTTATTACCCCCTGCCATGTGTAAGTTATAATGTGAAGCTATAAAAAAATATTAATTATATTTAATACTGTATGATCTTAACTGTAACAGTCTAAACTAAAACACCCTGTTTGTAATGATCTACACTCACTGAAAGTTATAATAAGTAACCACTGCTACTAAATAAAAAAAAACATTCCACCATTCAATAGTGCTTGTAATAAATTTAATAAAAAAACCGGTTAAGTGCGAGTCGTACTCGCACGCCGAGGCTTCCGTACTAATTTCAGGATGGTAGGTAAACAGGAAGTACACTATAAAACTCATAAGAGTTTACAAATTTAAGTTTGTAATGTTTTTTTTCTGACCTGAAAGACCTGAATATTTGATATAAATTTCAACTTGATACCTACGTATCTACCTGTGTATGTGTTGTGTGAATGTAGGAGCGATCTTGAGATAAATGATCTTGACAGACGGAAAACAACGTGATCCTAAGTAAGATAGGGGTCCGTTATAACTTGAATTTATTTAGAGACAACAATTCCCATTATCAGAATTCTATTCACCAGCAGGCAGACACGTACCCGGTGGACTGTCTTCACTTCGTGGAGAGCATCCCCTCAGCGTCGGTGGAGGGCATCCAGGGCGGGGACATGGTGGAGGTGGCTGTGGCGGAGGTGTACTCCCCCTCGCACTTCTGGATGTTGCGCCTGGGGCCGGAGTACAGCATGGCCTTGGACGTCATCATGGATGAAATGAAGTTAGTAACTAAAGGGAAGGTTCTCTCTGACTACCCTGTTGTGTGCGGGATGCCGCGTCAAGCTGATGTGATTTTTTATTTTTTTTTGTTATACCTTCCACTAAGCTGGTATCAAGCTTAAACCCAACCAATGTTTGCAATTAAACACTTTGTAATTCCGTTTCAATGGCACCAATCAATATTAAACTATATCAATTTTATACATATTTTATAAAATTTACAACTGGATGGAACCAATTTGGATTCATACACTACCACTCTACCATAGAACAAGTTCACCGAGTTTGTGAAGTTATAAGAAACATCTTCGAAAATAAAGAATATTGCTCTGCGGTCTTCCTAGATATCCAACAAACGTTCGATAAAGTTTGGCACAAGGGTCTTCTCTGCAAACTGAAAAAATCAGTTCCACATAGCTATTTTCTGTTGATGCAATAATACCTGTCAGACCGCATATTCCAAATCAAAGAGGATGGAGAATTTTCAGATTTTTATAATATAAAAGCAGGCGTCCCAAAGATCTGTACTGGGCCCGCTACTATACACATTGTACACGTCAGACCTTCCAGAAACATATAATATAACTACCGCTACCTTTGCTGACGGTACCGCTATTCTCGCTAGTAGCAAAAGCCCTTCCCTTGCATCTGCTACCCTCCAAAAAGAGCTTGATAGGCTAGTCCTACAAAGTCCGCATAAATCACTTTCACTCTTAGAAACAAAGATTGTCCACCAGTTAAATTAGGAAACAACTACTTACCTCAGACTGATACTATCAGATACCTTGGAATGCACCTGGACCGCAAACTGATTTAGAAAAACATATAAAAACAAAAAGAGATGAAGTCAACTTACGATATAGAAATATGTACTGGTTCATGGCGCGCAACTCAGTTGTATCCATGGATAACAAACTTATAATCTATAAGACCATCGTTAAGCCAGTCTGGACTTATGGTCTCCAACTGTGGGGAAGTGCATGCAATTCCAACATTTTAATTATGCAGAGGGGATCTTAAGAGACATAGCCAATACACCATGCTTTATAATAAATGCCGAAATATATAAAGTATTAAAAATCACACACAGTAAAAGATGAAATAAGGATCTCAGCTCAAAGATATAAACACCGGCTAAGTAATCACCCTAATATCCTCTCACAGCTCACCTCGACAAAAAATCAGCTTCATGCTGTATCCCACACACAGTGGGGTAGGCAGAGAGAACCTAATGTTAAGACGCTCTGTTCCCCACTTTCTGCCGAATTCTGGAGGCATTGCGTGTTGAGTGACAGAGCTCAACGCCGCTTGGACGCGACACCAGAGCCAAGAAATGTTGAGAACCAGAGCCAAAATATAAAAGTAAATAAATATTTCAATATTTCGAGTCCCCACTCGATCACAACCCAAAACCATCTTGCTTTCATCTTACAGTCACACTCTTGTGTCGCTGCGCCACGATGGCCATTTATCAATATTTAGTATAATTTGTCTGAACGTCCGTGCGCTTGTGCACCCTAATCTTGCAAACAAAACTACTACTAACTATTGGATTTTGGGAAACTTCTCTTAACACTTATTGTTAGTTTAATTTGAATCGCTTCATAAATAAAGAGTTACAACAATATTAAGTAGTTTCTTGGACAATATTGCTACAATTGGTTCAGCCAAGCCATCTTTAGTTTTCAATGTATAGATATTGTTTTTAAAATTATAAAATGTTATTTAATTGGAAAATAATTCAGATAGATAAATGATAAAATAGTGTCTTCGAGTCGCTAGTAACATATACTATCACGAATTTCCAGTCTATACTACAAATGGGGTTCGGGCCGCGAGCGCGCGCTGTCGCCGGCCGCCGTGCGCGTGGGTCAGTACTGCGCCTGCGCCTACGACGGAGATTGGCACCGCGCCATTATTGTGAAGATCGTCGACAGCGACACTGTTAAGGTACTTATGCACTCATACTTATCATACTTATCCTACAATATTTTTTAATGATATATTGTTAGAAAACAGAATCGGTAAATATAAAAAAATTAACTACTTCTGAAGGTCTCATTCACTTGTAACATTAAATAACACAACAGGTACCATTAAATAGAACAGACTCACAGCATTACCGCTAACGACTTTCCCGAACCACAACTGACTTGCAGGAAGGGGAGCGGGCAGAGTGAGGTCCAGCATAGATGATGAGCCAGCACGCTACTGAGTGAAACGACGGTGGCGGGGATCGCCACCGCTCGCTCGCACTGAAATTTCGCTTATAATATGATTGAGAATTGATTTATTTAAACACTTTTTACTTTTACCAATTCTATAAAATAATAAATGTGTTAAAATATTAAAAGAAAGTGGCTGAACCTTGGACAGGTGAGAATAATTCTAGTGACATTGAACGAAATATTCTGCTTTAAGGTATCTTCTGTGTGAAGTGAAGTGAATCTGAAGGCCGTAAAGGGCCATTTTCTAGACGAGACCATTACATCAGTCAGAATCTCAGCCCCTAGCGCTAAAGCCATGGCACCACCTAAAGTCCCTGAAAGTCGTACGAGATGCGAAGTTAAAAATTATGGACTAGATCAGAGGAAAGAAGGGAAAATAAGAATACCTTGTGGTATTATCGCCGACGAAATTAGTTTTAGTTCGGCGTTAATTCGTCAACCTCGTTGGATATGAGTATTGGCGGTTGCCAATATTTCCATTGGCAGTGGATGGTGTGCGCATCGATACAGAGGACGAGCTCTTTGACTCTTCTGTGGTTCCTACAAACTCAAAAACTAAAAAGTCTTCCTAGTAAGTGAAAGTGAAAGAGATGAGAAATCAGGCGACGAGTGATATGAGGTCGTTTATCAAAAATAACCTGATGCTGTAGAAAAAATTAAAAGGTAGTTTTGCTCATAGCTTTTGCGTAGCAGTAAGGACAGTCGAAGCAACGCTACAGGAAATAATGCGACGTGATGCTGTTAACGAAACTATACGTAGGTTGGACAAACAAAATCACGAATTGCGAGGACAATTTTCCAGTATGGGTGAGGAAGTTGGTAAGCTAACATCAGAGACTAGTCACATCAAGAATCAAAGTTATAGTGGGCCTACCAGGGCACTCTATACGCCACGTTCCTTTGCCTTGTCAGCGCTGAACTATAGAGCGGGATTGCGGATTGGCAGATGTATACCGGGTATTCAACCCACTAAAATCTCAGCCTCCATCGCACGTTTCGCCAACTTCTTCTTGAACCAGTGTTCAAGAAGAAGTTGGCGAAAGAAGAAGTTCTGGTCCTGGAAGACTGGAGGAACAGCCGCGATCGTCCTCCGGCCGGCGGGTGGTCCACAGGCGGTAGGATCCGACGCCGGTAACAGACCGGTCCCACGGCACGACTGCAGTCAGCATTCACGCGCCTTCACCGGAGATGGTCTAATGCGTGAAACCGGAAAAGCAAATAGGGTCTCTAATAGACCAGGAACTGCTAGCTTTAAATCCGATATTTTTCAGGTCATAAGACCTGCCTTGGGAAAAAAATACTTCACTCCGCAAACTTCAGCTCGCTCTATTGTCATAGATGAGGAGCAAATACACAGTTAACACAGTTAACCTTAAGGTTAAAACAATACAGATATTAACAGTTTCTTATCGTAATGAGCTTACGCGTCAGATAGTGTGTGACAGGTGGTCGCAGGGAGCCCACGGGTGCTTAGAGGGAGGAAAGTATCCACGACACTGCCACGTCAACGTTAAGATACTAGACTAACATCTCAGTAAAATGGTAATATTTTCTCTATTTTAGATAATGTGTGTTTTTGAATTACTTCCCGTTATTTTAGAATTTAATTAAATTTACATTTATATATTTATGCTAATATTAAAAATAAAAATACGAAATTTCTCTTCTAAAGAATAATCAAAACCTAACAAAAACTTTTTCTTCTCATCATAATGGAAAAATTTTAAATTATACCGCATCAGTATAATTCTAAAAATTAAGCCACATCAGTCGCAGAGGGTTAAATTCCTGGACATAAAATAGAACATAGAAGTCGAGGAGTCGCTTTATTGGCAATATGTTGGCAAATTTAGTAAATTGACTAGAAATAATCAAAATCTTTTATTTTTAGTAAATTTGTCAACAAGATAAAAACAACATATATTCTTAGAAAAATCTTATCTATCATACAGTTTAACATCAATGGGATGCGCCTTACTCACGTACGGTCGTTTGATCCCGATGCGAGGAGGCTATCGTGGCGTACAAGCGTGCAACTGTAAATGGTTGTGGGTTCGTTTTTACTGGGTAAATCAAAGATTTAATATTTTTACTCCCTCGTTCTGGCAATGACTGTAACAACTAACGATTAAAGCGTTTAGTTCTGCCACTCAACACGCAAAACCTCAATAATTTGGCGGAAATTGGGAAACGAAATGTCTTGATCGGGAACGAAGTGTCTTAACACAAGTGTCTGCAAGTTCCCTGTCTCTCTCCCACTGCTGTAAATATATTTAGTTTTAATATTCTAAATAGTCATTTCTTGGGCGACAATGGATATCCATTGTGCATAGAAAAATAGGTCAGTAGGAAACATATAAGAAAAAAAAAGATTAAAACAATGATCAAAATTAATACATCCACTCCATGCGTGTTTTAGTCCAGACCAACTAATATTCGTCGCAAATATTGGCCAAATAATGAAAAATTTGTATTTAATTGTTTAATACTGATTTTATAAAGCACACTGACGCATTTTGGCATGTCCGCACGTCGACTGAGGTTGGACTATACTAAAATCGAATAAGAACACATAGTTCTCCGTGCTCGTATTTTTTTGCCGTTTTTTAGACTGTAATTCTTAATCTAGAGTATAATTGATCGAAGAAGTTGCCTTAATGATCGTCTAACTTCACAAGAAGATTGTACCTTAAGAAGAAGAAGTTATATGGTCTTGTAACGAAAACGTCAATGTAACTTTTATTCATATGTTATTTGTAATGTAATAAATGCACTTAGCATTTATTTAAAAGATCAACTGACGGGACGTCAGCAGTGTAACATGACATCCAGCGTTTTTTCAATTAGCATTGAAATGTATTTTTGTGGTACTTGTCGATTTAATATTTTTTTGTATGTAGTAGTTATTAGGACTGCATTGAATTAGGAATTAATCGGACTCTTTTTAATTTGGGTGCCCCCATTAACCAAACATCACATTCCCTGGCAGGTGCGTTACATAGACTATGGTACGGTGGACCGCGCGGAGGCGGGTGCGCTGCGGCTGCTGCGACGCGCGTGGGCGGCGCTGCCGGCGCAGGCGTTGCGGGCGCGCCTCGCCGCCNNCATGCGGACGCGCGCCACGCGCCGCACGCCGCGCCGCACGCGCTCACGGTGAGTTCGTGTAATGAAACGTTCCGTCCCGCTCCGCCACTGTTGCTGCAGAGGCGGCGGGCGCTGCTTGATCTGTTAAAGTAGCGTGCGCAGATAAGATATACGTACATATCATGCATAGTACGCTTGGTTTTTCTTTATTTTGTTTTCAAAACTGTAGATATTAAAGTCTATAATAAGACTGTATGGTGTTTTAGTAATAAATAAATCCAAATTTGATCTTTTTATTTTTAAGAAATAATTGTATATTATTTTGACAAAAGTTGCTAAATATTATTGTTTTATACACTACTTTCTAAAATACAGAAACACAACATAAGTCTTTATTATGTATAGATAGAATTTTTTTTAGAAATATTTTATAATTTATATATTTTTACTTATTTAATTGAGGCAAAGCTGAGATATCCAATTTGTAATACTTTAATTTTCAATTTTGCTTACTTTTTTTAATGATTGGAAACCTAATAAACCCATACCTATATTATAAATTCGAAAGTAACTCTGTCTGTTTGTCTGTCTATCTGTCTTTTACGCAATCAGGGCCAAACCGCTAATTTAATTGTAATAAAGGACTCTTAAAAAAAGAATGCTTAAAAAAGTCCGCGATGATATATGTTTATCTCTGAAGGTTGAGCAAAAGTAACCGAATTTACTTTAAATTTATCGGGATTTGTTAATGTATTTTCTATTATTTGATATTCATCCTTATAAAAATGAATATAATAGTCACTTTTAACATTTCATCTGGATAGAAATTATAATTTATTGTATAAGATTCTAATAAATAATTAAGGAGATGTCACTTTCGGGTTCGGATTGACCTAGCCTCCGAGTGGCATAGTATGACCGACGCGAACGGGCAGATGAGTTTGATGCTTTTGTAAATTTTTATACATTTTCGAACTACCGTTAATTTTTATGTAATTTTTTTCTGTTTATGATTAATTTGTACTTTTCTTTGGGTCTCTTCGAACTCTATTATAAGAGAACCAAAGTGCAGTTTAAAAAGCAGTTAATTTCTTGGTGCGGTGTAAAGTTTGGTCCTGCATGACATTCCCCACTACTTTTTATTTAATATTATTTAAGTATATTTAGGAAAGAACGTTTGGTTATCTCAGTTCGGTTATCTATACCGATGTTATACACTTAAAATATCATAATTTAAATAATTTGGGATTTTATTTGATATTGTTCGCAAAAATTATCCTATTTAATATAAAAAATGTTTAGTAGCGTGCAAGGCATACTTTAGGTACGTTTTCTTATATTAAGAATTTCCTTTATATTACTTTTATTTCTTTTGTTTGTTCATTTCAATTACTCAGATACTTTTTCTACTAATAAATCTCCACTTTTTTCTTTTTAATTATTTTTTTTATTTAGGCTTATATTTTCTTACTAATTCTATTGAAAACTGAAAATAGTTTCATAAATATATTAAATAAATATTCGTATAGTTCAAGCGGGCGTAGCCGCGTCCGGGTCCGCTAGTACTATTATATTTTAGTATGTTTCTAGATATATTTTTTTTCACATTAAGTATAGGAAAATATTTTAGAAAACATACAAAGTTTGTTCTTCTGAGAGATGCTAACAACCAAATTAAATTATAACTAAGCGTATAAAAATTTCGACGTAGCTTCATGAGAGTGTGTTGCTAAGTGGTCGGGACGCTTGGACGGTTTCGAAAAGAAGTGGATTCGAATCCTGCTACGATCAAATTTCTATACGTTATCTATAATATTTAACTAGGCGTGTAGGTTCTCAGCAGTGGTACGTATGGCATGGTTGCAGAGGGCGGAGTGGTACCTGCACCCGTCGTTCGAGGCGCTGGAGGCGGCCAACACGCCCAGCTACGCGGAGCTCAACGCTCTCCTTCGCCTGCACCTCGCGCCTGACTGCGTTGACGCCTACCGCCTGCACGTGCCGCCCGCGCCTTTTTCCTCNTCCCCGTCCCCGTCGCCCCCGCCACACACCACCACCTCTGAAGCTAACAGCTCTCTCCAGCTTCCGCATTTCTCCCACGCCAGCTCCGACTCCGCCATCACCTGTGTGTCCTTACCGCAGCCCCCAGTTGACCACAGGTACACGCCCCGCTTCAGCTCGCCCCCGCGACTTTCGCAAGCTCCTGAAGCTGACAGCTCCCCACAGTACTCTCCCTGCGTCGCTAACCAGCGCCCAACAACCTTCAACCGCGTGCCCCTATTGCCGACGCCCGACTCCTCCCTCCGCATGGAGCACAGGGCCGCCCCCCGCTGCGGCCCGCCCCCGCGCTCGCCGCCGCTACCACCCGTACACGTACCTCATCTCATTCCCCACTTGGGCTACATGTCGCCTCCGTTCTATGTACCAATCGGTATGGAACCTATACCGATGTACATACCCCAAGCGTATACCACGAAGAGATCACAAACCCCGGGGGTTTGTCTATCTACGGCCGACTGTGAGGCCTTTACTGCCCTCAGTAGGGATAACCCTGCAGCGGCCCAAAAGTTTATGCTAGAAGCTATATCTAAGAACTTTAGAGTCCCCAAAAATAATGGAAACCATAACCTCAACAGTACTACACAATTAAATGTTCCTTCCACCAAATTAAATCCTAATGCTCTTGAATTTACATTTCCTCCACCTGGTTTTGAAAGTTTTAAATAAATGTCTTATTTTTTTTGCTTTGCTTACTCTTTTTCAATTATATAAGATAAGAAATCTTATGACTTTTTTTATACTTTCTCTTATTGGATAGGTATCTTGTATTAATTACTCATATATATTTAGTGTTTTAGTTCTTTTTCTCATTTTGATTTTGCTTAATATGTAGCCAGTGACATTTATCTTCTTAATCTTGATTATTAACTGACATAAGTGAGACTTATTAAAATAATTTGAAGGATACACGGATAAAGTAAATCTGAATATCAGTTTATATATCTAGAGATATTTTTTCGGGGAGCTGGACTTTGGTCAAATATATTCGTGTAAATATTGTTTTTTTTTTTAATTTCGGGCAATTTTTGTTATAAGTAAAATTTATGGTGCGGGCACGGTCCACCACAGTCTCCTCCCCCCTCCCCTCCTACGCCCATGTATATAAATACACATATACGTATTATACATATTTTTAAAACACATATAATACATATTTTTAAATAAAATATGACAAATGTGTTAAATATCTCAGCTTTGTTTACATATTTACGTGAATTTATGTATGTATTAATTTTAACAAGTGTAAATAAAAAAATGCAAGAAAAATATTTTATTAGTTCCACACGCACATAGTAGGGTAGGCAAGTGGAACCGGCATTGCGTTTTATTCTACTGCGTGGGAATCGAACCCACAACCGTCGAGATTACTGAGTAAACATAGTGGCATGCTTGTGCCCATGCGTCACGACGACTTCAAAATATTACTTAATTATATAATTTAAGAATATATGAGTTAAGTGACTATTTTCGTAAAATTATTATATATACAGTAGAAACTCGATTAAAAAACTCGAAATAAACTCGATTATCCGGGCCTGAATTATACAGATTCGCGATTATCCGGACTATCAACCGCGATAACCGACCTTGTAAATGCGTACTTAATTTATTTGTTTATGTCACCGTAACATTATAAAAACTGTTAGTTCATAATTTAACTCTCGAAATTATAAACTATCGAAATATTGTAAACTCTTTAAACGCTGGCCCTGATTGGTCGCTTGCACAGCAAAATCCATCAATACGCGTTGTGACCACAGAGCTTAGAATCTAAAAAGGTGTCAATAAAATTATACTTTATTTATTACTAGCGGCCCGCCCGCGGCTTCGCCCGTTGTACTACATGATTATTCATTTAATAAACAGAGTTGACTGACAGTCAAATGTGTTGATGTCAATGAATAATTTAAATTACTCGTTCAGAAACAGCCTTCGATGTTAAATTATTGATTTGGGTAAGGATTTATAATTTTCTTTGTAAAATAACTGTAATGATTGCATATTACAAAAAATACCCAAATCGAATCGAATAATCCAATATTGAAATCGAATCCATAATAATTAATCGAATAAATGAATCGAATATCGAATCGTAAATATTTAATTGAGAACCTCCTCTTTGTTTTGAAAGTCGGTTGAAAATACAGATTTATCACAAACAAATACAGATTTTATTATAAGTATAAGTATAGATATGGATTGCTATATATTTGCAGGGAAACTCACGCCTCATGATTTTGATAAAACAAACTTTAGATGAGTTAAAACAAAGCAGTTGGTGAAAGTTTTAAGTAAATCGGTTCAGTACTTTCGGAGATAAACGTGATCATACACACAGACCGACAGACAAGAAATTAAAAAATATATTTTTTCTTTCTTCTTAAGTGTATCTCTATTCATTTCAATCAAAAATACTAAATGTACAGACAAAATATTTTTACTGTTTTATTATATATAGAGATGTGATATAAAGTATGTTGTATTGAGAATATTTTCTAATATATTCGAAAATAAAAAAATAAACAATTAAGATTATATACTGTGACTTTGGTATTTATGTACTAACACTTCCAGGTAAACGGATATTTAAGTGCAGGTTCTGTTAGGTTAGGTTAGATATTTTGAAATTTAAGTTTCTAATCTAACCTACACTTAAAAATCGCCTAATTTGTAGCTGCGGTGGCGTTAGTACATAAATGATATTTTTTACTATTTACATATATTGAGCCTATTGGAGTGGTTTTTGAACTGTATGGTGAATTTTTGCGCTTGACAATGTCGGTTCACGGTTTTTATAATCTTACGGTGACATATATAAGGCGTATGTTGGAAAATGTATTTTTTTTTAATAAACGTTGAAATTCTTTTAATAGTTTGTCTTTTATTAGACAACAATTTTGTGCTACATGTGCACAAAACCAGATTTTATTTATGCATTCGATTAACTGGATAACTAACGACGGACGACAATTAGTCCGGTTAATCGAGTTTCTATTGTATTTTCAAAATTGTCATTGTCTAAAATACTTTCAATTGTTGTTAAGTGTATGTGAATAGTCTTACTTGTAGAACATTATCCAAAGTTGTTCTTATATTTAATATGTAATAAAATAGATATTTTTGTATGCTAAGTATCATTATTAAGTGAAAAATGTACTTCGGTGTACATTTATCCTATATAACTGTGTTAAGCAATAATAAGCAAGTGTTGCCATATATGAGTATTATATTATTACCTCATAAAACCAATTAATCTTAAGTTTTTACTTATTTGTACGTTGTCACAGCAACGTAATTCACTATCTCATTCCTTAAATTAATTAAATAAATTGCTAATTTTTGGTGCTTTTTGGCCAATGTTTAAAATTATAATTTGTTGATTTTCTGTGTTTAATAAAATTGATTCTGTGATAGTGCTAGCGAATCATAATGAGGATAACTTTGTTATATTTTTTGATCTTTGAATAAAAAGTTGACGAATATTGTTGCTTTTATTATCCTTATTGTTTTTGTCACTTGCAAATGCCACGTGCGTGTGAAATTATGTAAACACATAGAGATAACCTAGTAAGAATACCAGTTTTAGCCATATTTGCCCACCCCTAGTTCTTTAATAAATGTTTTGAATTAAAAGAAAATAAGAAAAGGAAATATTTTATATATATGAAAGATAAATGATAAGCGAGAGTGCAAAATGCAGTTAGAAGTTAGGCAGATCAAGAATATATAAATAAATCATATAAATCATGCTGTAACTGATTTATACCTGTATACGAGCTCGTGCCTACGAGATGTATCCCGCACACAGCACTGTAGGCAGAGGAAACTTAGAGTTAGACTGTAAACGCGACGCGTTGTGGATTCGATCCCCACTAGAGGAAATGGAATATTTATTTAAATTTATATTTTGGTTTCTTCGCTGTGGTGTCGAGGCAAAGCGTGGCGTTGATTTTCGACACTCAAGACACAATGCGTCTAGAATTCGGCAGAAAGTGGGTAACGGTTTCTCTCTGCTTACCGTGATGTGTGCGGGCTACAGAGTAAAGCTGATTTAATTTTAATTTAACTGATACATAAAACTTGTTCTTGTATTCGTGCATTTGTAAACATGCAATGAACACGTCCCAATTAAATTATAAGAAGTAGTTGTGCAATAATTTTTAGTTATTGTTTTGTGGCGTATAAAAAGTAAAATTAATACACAATTAAAGTAGTTAAATATCATCAGTCTTGCATTAAGAACGCCATCAACGGTTCACATTCAACGTAGTTCAACCGACGCCATTCAAACGTATTTATTCAGCCTCACGTTGTATCCCGTACACAGCAAGGTAGGCAGATGGAACCTAGTGTTAAAACACTCCGTTCCCCATTTTTTGCCGAATTCTGGAGGCATTGCGTGTTGAGTGGTAGAACTCAACGACTCAAACGTATTTTGTTTTACTTTTTCCGTTTTTTATGTTAATTCAGGGTAAAACTTGTTTTTAAAAAGACAATAAAATAAAATTGTAGATTTGCTACAATATTGAAAGGACATGTTCTCACTGACTGAGGTAAGACGCACACACAGCCGTAACCGCTGATGGTAGAAACGATAAATTTGGACAGATGTTTATTTTCGTAATCTGGACATCCACTAAGAAGGAATTTTGAATAATTTTAATCCTAAAGGGATGAAATTGGGGTTGAAAATTTGTATGGATTTTTTTTAAATCTCCACCGATTTTAAAAAGATTTCAAAAAACGCTACAAGTATCCGATCGAATCATAGACTATGAGAAGTTTATATGTAATCTAAGCCGAGACATTGTTTAAAAAAAACTATGATAACAAACATGGCGTGCTAGCAGAGCGTCTTGGAAATCTGTTTACTATTTGACGTTTTTATATTAAATAATATCCGCGTTAACTTAGCATGCGGTTACAGACAAAATCCCGGAGACTCGATGTCGCTCGGAATAGGTAGATTTGAGTCGATCGAAGTGTAAAGCGTAAAATGTGATTGGTTGTATATTCGAGGTGTGACTGAGAGTGTGTATTTGCAGGAGAGGCCGGGGCGGCGGCGCTCGGCGGTAGAGGCCTCGGCGGGTGATATGCAAGCGGCGCCGGCGCGCTACGTGTCCGCGAGCGAGTTGTACTCGACCGACGAGGTGGAGCTGCTGTTGGAGGAGATCCGCGAGCTGGAGCCTACCAGCTGCCGCGGCGAGGAGGTGCAGGACTTCGAGATCGCGGGCAGCGGGTGTGCGGGCGCGGGCGCGGGCGGCCGCTCGCCCGCCGGTACCGACCTGACGGAGCGCTCCTGGGACTCGCACGCGCACTACTCACGCGCGCCGCCGCCGCGCCCGCGCGCGCTCGCGCCCGTGTACTGCCGCCTCGCCTACCTGCGCACGCCCACCGGCGCGCTCTCCCTCGTGCTGCTGGTGAGCAACACCAAGCTGTGTGCAATGTAACACTGCTACAAATTAGTTCACAAAAATAAATAGGGATGATAATGATGATGACCTTATTATATTTACAGTGTAACATTATCTCTTTCTTTTCGCCTTCTGTGTAACATTATCTATTTTTACCGTACAACCTCCTTGGTGACTTCTGCACACAATGTGATATGTGCTCAACTGGCATATTCAGATTACCATAATCAAAGAATCATGGCCATACTAATTTTAAATAATCATAGAAGCTAATACAAAACATAAATCATATGAGTGTTATTAATAGTTCGGTTCGGTTCGGTTCTTTATTTATGGCGCTTCGAGCGTGCCAGTTGAGCACTATTCACTTCGCCAATATAATAATTATTATTATTAATATATTATATTATTATTAATAGTTTTCATAAAGCTAACATAACAACACTACACAGCTACAAGATATGTACATAAATTAATCCTGTTACTGATATTAAACATGAATGTGATATGTATTTAACAGTCTGAGCCGGGAGCCTGCATACCTGTGCTGACCTACTTAGGGAACAATGCCTTTGTGTAGTATGTAGCTTATTGTTTAGAGCTCTTCAAAGGGTGCACATTTCTTTTTGTCTATTCACGTTGATCCAAGGGTAAAAACATTTTGATAGACTTGATCAAGAGTACTGATAAATTCTCTAGTAACATCATATCCACATCCACATCCACTGCCTGGCAGGGTAGGCTGAAAGGCTTTGTTCTCCAGTATCAACTCTTTCAAGAGATGTTTCTATGTTGAATGAATGAACCACATACTTTGCCGTGCTCAACCATCCCACTCTGACCATAAACATTCCCTTGAACAGTTTGTTTTTATTTATCTCAATACTTACTGCAACCATCTCTCGAATATTACTAGAGGTCGTCATAGCATAGTGGGTAAGCTTGTGACTGTAAAGGTGATAGTTGTGGAAGCCACAAGCCTAACTACCATCCACACCATCTTGATATGTGGTATCCCACTTCCTTCCATGTGTCACACAACTGTGGAATTTAGCAGTGTTTCCAGGTCGATTAGACATGAGACCTGACATGACAAGACATGAGACATGACCTTTAAATAATGCGTTTATAACTACCTTAAAGGCCAGGAACTTGTGTTACACTGGGTTGTGGGAGCCAGTGTTCACTTATCATACACTTGTTTGCCTTGTCTTATAAGTTCAATCACCCTCAGACTAAAAATTACTTTACTAAAAATTAAGTTTGCTTACTGGCAAGTTGTCTGGTAAGACAAATTATAGTATTATTTTCCACTACTCAACACACTATGACTTAAATTGAGACAGAAAACAAATAATTTAAACCAATTGTATCAAAGTTCTTCTACATACATTTATTTCTATCTAAAATTGGTTAGTTAATTATTGTTTCTGTAAATGGCAATTAGTCCAATTGAGTTTCTGTTCTTGAGGCTGTCAGACACAGTGGCACCATGTGTCACTATATATGATGGTTATGGATTGAATCAGTAATAAGACAAAGAGTGATGTTGAGGTCCATCACTCAACATACAATGTCTGAAAATTTGGCAATGTGAGGGGGATGGAGACATTATGTTCCCACCGTGCTATATTTGCAATATTGTGAAACTTACTTGAATTTGTATCATATATTACATATAAAGTCCAACATTATATCATTACAGTTGTGTTCACTAAGTATCTGCATATGCGTATGGGGAGCGCTAGGGCTGCGCGCCGCGTCCCCAGCGAAGCCCCTGCTCTTTGGTGCGTTGACGTCGTTCATGCTGCACTCGCTGCTCATGCTGATGCATGTATCACTGCTGGACGCCTTGCTACCAGTTGATTGGAATAGACTGGTAAGATCAAATAGTAGAGAGTAGTATTATGATTCCTCAAGTTTCTACACATTGTATACTCTCTCATAGAGAGAACTATATTGTAGATTTAAAAATTATAATTTTTTTGATTTATTTTTTCTTACTTTCTTGATTTTGTAAATGAAGTCCCTTTTTTATGTCATATACAAAGTTAATTATCAATGGTTAAAGATGCAAAAATATTATGTTCCTACCAACCCAATATATTGAGCAGTTATTATATAAAATATATATTGTGTACCATAGGGTGGTATCTCGTTCGCGTGGAGCGCGGCGTGGCTGTCGAGCGGCGCGGCGGCGCTGCTGGCGGCGCTGCCCCCGCACGCGCCGCACGCTCCCCACACCGCCTCCATGCTCTACACTGCTACCGTGAGTGATGCACATAACACTACAATTTTTTTTTTAAATATTTTTATATCAATCTTTCTACATTAATATAATATGAATATTATATATGAAATGTATGTTAAAAAAAAGCATTAACAATTTTACCAAAATTGCTGATGATCAAATTATTAATACCAGGAATAGGCTTAATCTTAGTGCACTTGTGACTCCAGTGCATTTTGTGTGAGTCACTTTTACAATAGGATCCCAGAAAACATCAGAGAACTTTCTATATCACAATTAAAAAAAATTGTGAAAAGATGTTTGAGTGTTAAAGGTTATTACCAAGTTAATGATTACATGAATGACGACACGCTTTGGGAATGGAATTCTCTCTTCAGTCTGTTTCAAAGTATCATTGTCAGAAATGTCAAATTGTATAAAACTGTTTTTTTTTTTTAAATCGTCCCGCTGAGGTTCTTGTTTCTTGCGCAGGTTCTTCTCAGGTCTGAGGCATTAACTTTAGTGAACTGGTGGTAGAATATTTGACATTAAAAAAATTGAAGTATGTTATTTTTTATTTTGAATAAAATTATTTGACTTTTGACTTTGATATAGTTATTTTGACTTCAGTAAGTATTGTCTTATAATAATAAGTTATTCGTAATTTGTATGACATTTATATTTAATATATTTGTAAATTTGTTAAATAAATAAGATCCTGCAAAGTGCGGGATACAGCATAAAGCTAAAAAAAAAATCCTATCAGTGGCTGTGCTCCGGGTGTGCACTTTTACAATATTATGAAATGTGAAATTCTGTTTGAGTTCCAACAAGAGTAGATGTATTAGTATTTCTTTGTAGTAAGGGACTGAGTATAGGTTTGGTTCACCATTCGTACAATGGCTTGTGGCGTCTCATTCCAGGGTCTGGGCCTGGCCGGAGCGCTAGCGGCGCTGGCCGCGGCGATGCTGGCGCTGCGCGGGGGATGTGCGCGTCGCGGCTCGCGGGCTTCTGCACCCTCGCTCGCCGCCTACCGCGCCGTGCCGCAGCCCACGCGCGACCACGCGTTATAGTGACACAGAGAAAGTGATGCAGTGACCCCATGATAGTGAGATAGTGATATGATAGTGTTTGTTTTTGTGTTGGTGGACGGGTGAGTTTTGTTTGCTTTTTTTTAGTTGATTTGGATTTTGGTATTGATTAATGGGTTTTGGTCAGTGTTGCCACCTTGTTTGTAATGAAATTTGTTTTTTTTATCGGAAATTGAATAACAGGTCACAATGTTTTCCTACTTCAAAAGACACTCACAATTATTAAAACATGTGTTAAACTTTGTATTTAAAAAAAAACTGTTTACAAAGTATACCAAATCTAGCAACAAAATTGGCAAGGTGGCAACTCTGGCTTTTGATATAAATTTAAACTTAACATGCGGGCAACATTTATCACAAAAATGTTATTTATAAAAATAAATTGGCACAAAAAATATTTTTTAAAGTCTCTTCGTTGCATTGGTGTCTTGATAGCTACAGACCTGAGGTCTTGAATTGATGTAATATAATGATAGAAGTTTCTAGAAGTGACTATATGTTAGGACCAGCAAGCACTGAATGACCCACATTTTTTTGTATTAGTGTACTCATTTTTGTAAACTGTGGTGGCTTTTTTGAAATATATAGTGTATTATTTTTAAAGTTTTATTCGACACTTAGGATAGATCGATATTTTAAGAAAAAAAAAATTATGTAGCTGGACTCCAACACACATCTCAGAATCCTCTTGGATAATTTCCAATATGCAAATTTTCAAATCCTGCTATGTTCAAATTATTATGTTTTCTTTTAAAATACTTAAAATGTAGTTTCTTTACGAAGTTTTCAGTTATAGCATATGGACATTTCATAAATTACCTGTAGGCTGAACCTACAGCTATATATATAACACACATATTTTTTCTCATTAATATAATAGTATATACATTTATTTATAAAGCCATCACAGACTAAAAAGGTATGGACTATTAAGTCGGAGGTTGTCTAATACTGCCACTAGATGTCGCCGTGATCACGTCCATTTTTTAAATATAGTACCCCAAAATAGATTGTCTAGTAAAATGAGTGACTTTTTTGTACTAAATATATTTTTTTAAATGTATGCAAAAACAATAGAACACATTTGAATAAAGATGATTATATTTAAGGCGGCAGGCAGAGGAGCCAGTTAGCCAAAACAGTGTTTTGTTATGCTATTCGATAATTTTGTTTGATGTACATTGTAGTACTGTGTGAAGACAATCTATTTTGTGCCACTGTTCCACGCGTATTATTTCCTCAAGTCTGATTTTGATGCTAGTCCATTTAGTAATAAGTATTTATTTTATTAATTAATTATTATTATTATTATAAGATAAACAGCATTCCTTATGTAGTTTTTGCACAAATGTTTAGATTATGCATATTTATTGATTGTAAATTATTACTTTTGAGCTTGACTCCTATTACGTTGTAACTGCTCCCTGTGTGAGTTTTATATATACAGTCGTGCATACATACATACATCTTTATATATATACACAATTGTAAGCAAAGGGTAATTTTGAATTGTAACCAAAGGGTTTATTGTGTTAAGAGTTCTGTAGTTTGAATCATTATATTGTATTCATATTTACTATTTATTATCTATATTTGTAATCAACTGCTGCAAGTTTGAAGTAACTTTGTTTTTTTGTTTTTGTTTGGATATTTAAAAAAAAATGTATATTTTTTTAAACTACCTTTTTTTATTCCAACATTTTTTTAAACTGATAATCATGTTTTGAGCCAGGCACATTGTCTGGCTGTAAACATGTTGATTGTGGGATTGATTCCCACTCAGCGATATAAATAATTTTCTCTTCCTCACTCACAAGACAACTGAATTCACAATGTCTTGAAAATTGGGTGGTGCATGGGAAACAGTGTTAACACTAAATTATTCCTGCTCTGCCCTGCTAAATAAAAAAAAAAAACTTTTTAATATAAACAAAGTTAGTTTCAACTTGTTGTTTTGTTGACATATTCAATATTCATTTAAGGTGACGCTTCTACATAGTTTGCATGATTTGTAACGTAACATAACACTGTAAGTAGTCTGTAAGGGGATTTCATATACCAATACCAATTAAGATGTTATAGGGTGTAATTTTATACTGTGTAGCCGTTACTCGCCACGTGCTTACACCTTTCTACCGTTTTACTTGCTTATTGCACTTGGACACTCGGTCGCTGGGTCACTAATTTCCACTTCTCTTGTACTCTCTTTTTTTCAGTTTTCTAACACAATATACTCTATAATGGATATTTTGTAAACATTTATATATTCATATATATGTAATATTTTAGTACTATATATATAGAAATGCAATGTTAGTAGGCATTAGGACCAATAGGCCGAGTGGTCGAGTGTGAAACTGTCTGTGACCGTTATATAGCGGGATCGAAACCCGCGTCACTCACACAGCTGTCTTCCGACCGGGCTGTGGTCACTAGACACTATCTATGTTTTTTATTTACATTATATCGTACATATCACCAAGTTGTACTCAATTATTACACAAACTCCTTGTGTGTGTGTTGCTCCCTCTAACTTTTTCACTTCTGGAACGTTGTCCTTCTTCATCCCTCTCACTTTTTGAGTGATTAATGGATGTTTGGAATTGATTATTTGATAATCAATTAAGTAATTGAAACAATTGAATTACTAATCTTTTTATTAATACTTGTATCCCTGAAGTGATATAAATATTTGTAATTTTATATCTATCTAAATTATTGTGTCCAGAATTTGGTATTATGTGAATAGATGTAGCTGGGTACACAGAATATTTGATCTTGAGTAGTAAAAATGGTTTAGGCTAGAGTATAGTCTTGAATAGTAAAAATGGTTTGGTGTGATATATTAAAAAAAATGTTTGAAGAGAGCCCTAGCTGCATCTGTGAAACGCAACAAGCATTAAATTTTGTGTAAAGAGTTATATAGTAAATGTAACCTGTTGACCAAAAGTATCATAGAAACTATGAACTAATATATGGTGCATTCTGTTAAGTCTCAAGAGTGGGTATTTCCAATAATTACTCTTATGTACCAAAACGCAGCAGTATTTCGTGCTTTAGCAACATTACCGTTGTAGATACCTATAGATATTAGGTGTGTTGATAAAGCTATTTATTAGAAATACTTGCTCCCCAGAGTAACCCAAATGTACCTTAGTAAAAAACAGTCCACTTTCATAAAAAATGTAAAATCATAATATTTAAATGGTTTTAGAAGGAGTAAGGAGGAAGGGGGAAGTAAAAGGGGTGGGAGGGAGTATTCTGGTTGACGCGGACGGTCCGTTATGATGATCTCGATATAACCTGTGCGAGTATTTTAATTTAATATTTTAATGATAATACATATTATATGGTTTTTATACAATTTTGTGTTTTTTTTGTGATCTTAGTTTGTTTTAGTAGTCGAATATATTGCTAAGTTATTATTTTATTCTTATGAAAAAAAAACCTAACTTTTTAAACAGTCATTAGGTTCGCAGGTTCCCGCATGCATACCCTGCTATAAGCGGGATACATCTGTCAAGTTAGGCAATTCTCTAGAAGAAGCAGTTATAAAGTAAGTTGATATGTATATTTATTTACACAGAACTGCCTACTGAAACGCTTAAAAGGTTTTCCTTGTCACCTCAATCGTCACCATCAATCTCACCGATACAGTGCCGGCAATAATTGATATTTTATCGCGATAATTGATATTTTATCAGCTCATCCGAATGAACAAACTATGACCAGAGATACAACTAATAGTTGTATTTATAATTTAGTTAATTTTCAATTTGTTTTGTTAGCTGTCATCTAGTAATTAAAAAATAATAATAAAATGTTACAATTTGTTTGTATTAAATGGTAATATCGGTGTTATGAACCGGATATGGGTAGCTCCGAGAGGACGAAGCGTTCGATACTACGCAAGTATTATTTAGAAAATGATTACGTTATGTCCGCTGAAGGAATGTTTAAAGGATTTTCAATTGTAAGTAAAAAAATTTTTTATAATGTTTTTTAACGAGAACTATGTAAAAATATTAATATTCCTAAAATTATTGGTCTTATTAAAATTATTGGTCTCGTCCCGTCGCGTCGTGGCTTATGTTTTTAGAGTTCACGTCTATGTTTAAATACTATGATTGGAATAGTTGTATTTAAAATGTTTTCATATTTTTATAATACGCGGCGTTGAGTTCCGTCAGTCAACAAGCAATGACTCGAAATGTAAGCGGAAAGTGAGGGATAGCATACATACAGCATGAAGCTGAAAAAAAAGTTTGGTTTGGTTTGGAAATGCAGATGGCGCAGAACCAATGTCCGGATATAGACTCCGGGGTTGGTTCGGAGTGGAACCTAATCGAAGAAAGTGATGGAATTAAAATTATTTTACTTTCGTCGGTCTTATAATAAAAAGTGACGCGTGTAACGGGAACAAGGGAACGGAATGTATTACCACTAGGATATCTGACTTATTTTTTACCTTCACGCTGTATCCTGAACATAGCAGGGTAGGCAGAGGTAACCTAAGAAACTAGCTTTAAGGGATTCCGTTCCCATTGAGACACTTCCGTTCCCAACTCTCCTCTAAATGCCGAAGGCATCGCGTGTCGAGTGATGGAACTCAACGCCGCGCTTTGCTCCGTTGTCAGAGCTAAGATATTAAATATCTCATTTCGTCAAGTGCAGTCGTACGCTTGTACCCCTGCGACACGACTGGCCTCTACTTTTTACTTGTTTATCAGTTAACCTGCACAGTCACCTCTATTGTGTTCATCTGGGGTGGCGGGTGCTCCCTGACGGTCTCGAGGCTGGCAGGGGGACTGACACTGGGCGCGGGGGCCTGCCTGGCGGTAGTCGCTGCGGTCAACGTGCTGTCGCTATCCGCGTACGCGCCTATGATATGGTTTTTTTGCGTAGGTTTACTTTATTTACTATTAATTTATATGTTATGTGAAATAATTTTGAAAAGATTAAAACGAATTAATTGGTATTGCTAATTGTATTCTAATCAAGTTACGTTAAGCATACCGTCTATTACAATATCGTCGGCAGTGCACGACCTTGTAATTATAATTTTTGTGAAAATCAGGTATCTAGATACCTATTCCGTCTATTTCAAACTTTTAAAAATTTGATTTGAAAATTTTGATTGTTAAAAACCGGCCAATGATTGCAACTGTTTCAGTAAAAATAACCTTAAATCTCAGGTTTTGTTTTCTTATAACAATAAAGAATATTAAAGTACAACAAAAACACTGGACAGGATCTCATAGTGTCGACAGTCCTGGGCTCAGCGCTGTTACTGCTGGCGGTCCTCGGCGTGGTCTTCTGTAATCATCAAAGTTTTATAGCATATACTTATGGGGTAAGAATACAAATAGCTTCTACCTGACATCTGATGTGAAAGGTTAGTAGCCTAGAGTAGTCCTGGATACGATTATATAATGTTAGAGGGCCTTTAATGTTTCTAATGAGGATGCAAACAGAATGTGTGCAGTAAAAGAACCATTATAAGTGAAATAAGTATTTATTTAGTATAATGTTTAATGGCATCATTAAATGCAAAGTAGTTCAAACGTAATTTTATTGTTCATATTCATGAATTTACTTTTTATGTAATGTAATAAGCGACGTCGTCTTTTTTCACCGACTTCAAGAAAGGATAATTTCAGTTTGATGTTGGTAAACCACTTAGGTTTCCAAGAATATGTTCAAAATTTTGTAAGTGTAAGCACGTCATTGTGTTCTTTCTCGGGAACTTAGTCACCGAGAAGATCGCTTTTGATTTACATGTAATACATTCCAATGTAGGGCTTTCCCTTAACTTGGACCATTATCTGAGTTGCTTCAAAATGTATTCAGTAGCTTTTGGGAAATGTATACTTATCCACGTATTATTCCTAAGATGGCTAAAGAAAAGGAGAGGAACATAAAATACATAAATATGTAGATAATATATCGGAATTGAACCCAGACCCACAATTATCGACTCGTGTATACAATCAGACACTACCCCACTGCGGCTAGGTGGTGTCAATGTCTCTTTTAAAATACTTGATTAAAATAGCTAGCGAAGGTTTTTGAAAATTAAAATAATTACTTTAAAAATAAAAGAACAGCCAATATTGCGCAATATAAATATACAGGAAACGATTCAAGGTATTCAATTTTGTAATAACAACACAAATTACCAAATTTTATATTAATGTTCAAATTTGAATAACAATCTGTATATTATGTTAATATATAATATACATTTTATTGGGTCACACATATTTTGCTTATAGTAGATATATTGCAGGCGGAACTTAACGCCAGACTTAGTAATGCAAGAGCGAAGAAATTAAAGTAATCCCATGAATAAATTAATATTTCATATATTTAATATTATCATTTCCTCACTCTGATAACAAGTCAAGAAAGTGCAACGTGGAGCCGTGGAGGAACTCGCCACTCAACTGCAATGAATTAGAATTCGGCAGATAGTGGGGAAGGAAGCGTCTTAATGGGAATGGGGTGTTTTAAAACTAGGTTCCCAGTTTCCTCTATTTACCCTGAGATACACTGATAATTTTCTATTCTGCTACAATCCTTAATATTAATACAGTCATTTACTAATATTTTTATGTAATTTCAGCCCCTCTCACTTATAAATGGAGGGTTGGTAATAGTGAGTGCTCTGTCTGCATACATGGCGGTGACAAGTAAATGGGATGCGGTATCTCTACCACCCACATCTCAAATACAACAAGAAAATGAATTAGAGGTTTAATAAAAACGACATAAATTTATAATATCTTTGTTTTTATATAAAAATTCTTCTAACAATTTTAATAAAATATTTAAATTCTGTTGTACTAAATTCGAGTATTATATCATGTTATATACACATTGACACCATCACCATTTTCTAATGTAACCTGGTACTAGCTATGAGCTAGAAGTTCTATAATACTGTTCAACACACTCAAGAATACTGTCAGCTTGAGGCTTCGTTGCTACTCCAGCAATTTCCACTCCTAAATTTTCAATCTTATGTGCCGTTGAGTTTCCAATGGCAAAATGTGGAAGAACTGACAACTTATTGTTAAAAGTTTGCAATTGTCTATAAATATACTCACAGCCGGACGGACTGAAGAATATTAAGCAACTAGGATTTACAATGTCATTTAAGTTCAGTAAATTACTTCTTAAATTTTCGTTCTCCTTAGTCTCATATACTGTCAGAGAGTCAACAGTGATATTTCTTGAGGATAAAGAATTAGGCAATGTCTCAGATCTCAAGTTGCCACACGGGAAAAGAAGTTTAGCTTTCTCTGAATTTTCTTTGACTATAAATGATGCTAAGTTTTCAGCATTGCCAGTGTCACTGCCGACAGCTTCTAAACCTAGTAACAATTTAATTTTTTGTTTACTTGCTTCACCTACTGTGTATACATGTTTTGTATTCCAAATATCGAGTTTTGAAGGCGCCCAGCACTTTGATACTGCTTCAATGGCTCTCGGACTGGTCAATATGAGGGCATTGTAATCTTTCCTCAGCAATTTCTCACTCAGTTCTTGTAAGTTTACAAATTCAAATTGCAGTGGCTCCACAAATATAGTTTCATACTTGCCTCGGAAAGCCTGCTCATAGTCCTCTGACACACTTTTAAATAATACAACTTTCTTCATGTTTATGTATTTTAAGTCAGAAACGACATCAATGACTTATTCTTTGTTCCACTGCCCACTACTACATAACAATCTTGACCCTGAAACTATTAGAAACAAGTGAGAATAATATATAGTTATGGAATTTTTACGAGTTGTTAATAATATTTGTTCAACACTAAAACACTAAGTAATGACCTGTTTTATTCGAATAAAGGCTATAAATAGTGAGTGACTGATTGTTGTAGGTATAATTAAAGGACACGATATAAAATAATTATTGTTTTCTTACTTCAAACTTATGGTTTTTTTATAAACACGAATTGACTTAAACTTACTTTCACTGACAGCTGACGTCTGGTCGCTGACATTGCTGACAGCTGATTCAAGGTCTGGGTGTTTGACGTTGACAGTTTTGCAACGATCGAATACTTTACACGCCAATATGCAACTGAAGCTAAAGAAAAGTATGTACAGTGGGTAAAAAAAGTATTTGCACACCCTAATTTTTTGATGTTACATCTACAAAAAAACAGAATGCTTTTAGTTAATTATTGTATTTAATAGATTAATCTATATATATTTCGAATTGGTTAATAAAATTTCTCAGAAAATAGAAATGAAAAAATGAGAATGTATAAACACATATTTTAAAGTCAAATAAGTATTTGCACACCTGCAGCTTGTACGTATTTTGTAAAAAAAAAACAATAATAAATGAAAGAAA
>JAKRZM010000777.1:104622-121852 GCA_036379175.1 Heliconius cydno galanthus | reverse complement strand
ACAGAGTTACTTTCGAATTTATAATATAGGTATGGATGGATAAATGGCATTTAAATATAAATGGAAATACAAAATTTAAGTAAGACTTGAAATGCAATACATACATAAAATCAGCTCTGATATTCACGTCATACAACTGAAACCCTTTTACTACATTAATTGGGTTAACTACTCAAAGTTCATACCGATCTCGAACAGATTGGTTATGATATCTCAGTTTAGCGACTGAAAGGATGTCGACATCGTGCACTGAATATGTGCCTTAACGGGAAGTATTTTCTAGTAACAAAAGTTTAGTGTTTACTTAATAAAAAAAACATGTATTAAGAATTACTTAAAAATTAGTTAAAATATTTTCATCTAGCAAAAATATTTTTTACTAAAATATTTCAAATGAAGTAAGTAAAGTAAAGCTTAAGCTATGAATTCGTTCGTTCGTTCTTATAACAACGTTAACGTAAGAGATTTTTTCAAATGACCTAGTTAAGCTTTGGCATACGTTAATAAATTGCTTTACGTATAATATATACCTACCTACAATAAGTATATTCATTTTTTTTCTTTAAGCTGTATCTCCCATGTAGCATGGTATAAATTCGTTTGTTACGAACAGAGGAGCCTAGAACACTCCGCTCTCTATTTTCCACCGAATTCTGGAGGCTTTGCCTGTTGAATGGCGGAACTCAACGCCACGCTTTGCACCGACACCAGAGCGAAGAAATAAAAATATAAAAAAAAACATTTCCTCGACTGGGAGTCGAACCCACCACTTCACACGGTTGTATCCCTGCGCTATGACTGGCCCCTTTCTCACATACATTAATCTTACTAAATTTATGAATTTAGCTTGTTATGTTATACTCACAAAGCGCTTTAACGAAACAAACTTTTTGTTAACGTATAGTTCTTTGAAGCGAGTGAAATTTTCAGCTTGAATGGTCACGAAAATAAAAAGACTACGAAAGGTTCCCGCGTTGCACAGGCTAACCACATGCGCCGTACAAATTTAAAATATACACCTAATTTAAAAAAGCTTTAAATAGCTAAGTAACGCAATCTAAAAATAAAGGCATTGAAAATTGCCTCGCTATGTTTTCAAATTTACTTTTAAAATTATACGTAACTACGACAGGATATGTTTTTTAATTGTTTGTATTTTGTGTTAGGCTCTGAATTATTAGTAAATTTGTGAAAAATAAGCGAAACATTTCAAATGCGTTATCATAGATGCATAAATACTAAGCATTTAATAAGAACGTTGTGTTCTTATATAAAACATAGTTATATATAACTGGGCCCCCTCTCTTCCTACGGCCATGTGCATAACAGGATTGATACTAAAATAATTAATCCTTTTCAGGCAAAGCCGGGCGTGAGCTTTTATCCTAATAATTAATACCAAATAATTCAGTATCATATTTAACCAAATCACCTAATGAAAGTAAAGGACTTTTTATACGCACACTATATATAAACAACCTGATGAAATATGTTTTGTTCTATTCCAACAATATGTTTGGACAAATTTGCTATAGTTCATTGATGGATACACTGTCACAAATAACAAAGAACAAAGGTTCTATTATAATTGATGAGCATTTGGTGAGTTTGCGCAAAACCGAATGGTAAGGCGGCCAGGGATCTTATAATTAGCAGTGATCAATCTTTTTGAACGAGTTGATGACAAATTGACGCAATTTTTGTTACAAGGTGGTATATATACGAGTATTTATTTTTTCAGAAAATTATAGGGCCCGTAGATATAATTATATAGTTTAAATTTCCATTCGATATCTCCAAGCGATATCTTCCTGAGAGAAAGGAGAAAGGTGCGGAACCCTAAAAAGATACTATATTAGAAAATATGTTATGTTAAGTGTCACGGCATTGGTTTTAAATTTACTAATTATGGTAAATGAATGTCTTAGCATTAGATTGACAGCAAAAAAAAATGGTTTTTATTTAAATCAAATTTAAAAAATATGAATCTCTTTGTCCCACACTCGATGAATATTAAACGACACAATTATGCAAGACCGAATACGTGCTAGGAGTTCGATGAGATTCACATGCTTTACTTGTGCTTTATTAATTTATTATTTAAATATTCGAGTCTATAATATGAGGTCGTTGTGCCCCAGGGGCACAAACGTGTGACTGTAAGCACATGAGTAGGTAGTGGGTACGTTCTCGGGATGTAATATTTAATATATTCAGTTCCTCGCACTGGTAACGAGGCAAAATATACTATTTAAGTGAGAATAGCAATTGTAGAGGCAAATGACGTAAGCAGAATTAAAATGTAACGGGAGTTAGACCTAATGAATTAGCTTTTTATTTGCAAGTTTTATATTTATAATTTAATTTAAATATATAAACCATAACATTAATATTAAATACTTATACGTATGCATATCACTATTTAGTGATAAAGCCTTAAAAGCCGGAGTCATTTAATTATTATGCCTATTAAGCAACATGCAACATAATTGAGTTAATTAATAATCACAATATATTGTTAAAAGGTGTGCAACACATAGATTTATACATAATAGCTTAATGATATATGTGAAGAAAGTTGTAGGCATATACAAACTAGATTGTTACTGATAAGCCTGTTCGCCTGTTCGCCCATTAGCTAAACAAAGAGAAGCATCATTGGAAGGTGAAGGAATATATCTCCGGTGTCAAGAATTGATATCTATCGAGGTCAGCCGTGCGTGAGCATACAGCGGGTAAACTTAACCACTATGTCAAGTTGATAAACCTCATATCCTCGCTAGGAAGAATAGATATTAGAATAACCCGACAGGCTATTGGAATACAAAAACATTCTAACTTCAATAGAGAATCTGGGATTCATCACACCAGACGGCAAGATCAGTCAGCCAGCTCATTTTGTAAGTATTGATAGACAAATGTCACCTAGTCTAGCAGGGATCCGTGATGGACAGTAGTCCAGTAGTAGCAAAGTATTTGAAACGTCGGGCTTCCAAAACGTATAATACTAAATGTACGCGATTATTCCAGTTAAAGGGCTTAATTTAAAACGTAAAAGTTTTAATAATCCATATGAAATTATTAGTAACTAACTAAATTATGTTGTATAATCTAGAACCAACTACAGTCAGCTAAGTGATTATTCAAATCTCATTAACATTAACTTATATAATCAATCATGAGTGAGCTGGTTAGAGATAGGATTGATATACTTCTAATTTTCGTAAAACCTTTATATATGTATAAACTATTCATATTTTTACAAATATTTTCTTTATGAAAATGTTATATCTGCATATGTTAGTGCTCGTCACATACTTTCATGTCTCTTTATAAATGGGGTAATGGTAATCGACACTCTAAAGAAATAGTCACATATATTAAAAAATATATTTAAAGTTTTATAAAAATATATATGAGAAAAATAATAAAATACATTTTAAGTTATGAATATGTAACTTTTTAGTGATACCTAATAACAATAATACCGAGAATGAACTAAAAATATGCTTAATAAATGCAGATATTTTTTATTAAAGCAACTCGCTCTAGTGCTTATTACTAATTTTCAATTCGCCATTTTCAAGAAAAATGGTGCAAGAAAAATATATTACTCTAGTAACGAGGTAAAGCGCGGCGTTGAATTCCGTCAGTCAACATGCAATGCCTCCAAAATTCAACTGTAACATGCTTAAGTTGCTTTCCTATTATATAAGCATTTGCACGTTACTGCAACCATTTACCAGGTGTAAATCACCTGGTTAGTGCCAGTTAAAATATAAAATAGCCAGTTCGCAGGTCTTGCACAAAATCGCTGTTCTGGTTAAGATAAGGTGGCATTGGGAAATGAGGTACATCATTCAATGTGGTCTCACGTCTTCACTTGTAGCCTCGGAAACCAGTGCACAATTGGCACCAGCTGAAAGCTATTAAATATAAAAATGAATTTAATTTATAATTCAAATGGGATGAAGATAACTTTTATAAATAATTTAGTTCTGAATTCACCTATGTTATTAATACAATTATTTAAATTTACACATTTAAATACGAAAACTTATTCAAGATAATTAAATATAACAGAAAATACAGAAAAACGTAGCATATTTTTCCAATGTGTAGAAATAGTCCGCTTTAAAGAAAGGTTGACGTGGTAGATAGCGGCCACTACTGTAGCAGTTTGAAGCACAGTACCGGATGCAGGAAGTGGATGTGACGTTTGCTGCACAATAGCTCTAGAAACAACTACAAGCAACACAAAGGCTTTGTATCTTTGTACCTTACGTAGCTTAATTAAAATATTCATGTATTTAAGGTTCCATCTGGCTTGAGGATGACTTTATTTGTTTTGGGTAAATATTTTATTTATAAACTTAAAATAAATATATATTTTTATACTAAAAACTCTTACTTATAATCGTAACGGATAGGTGTTTATATATGGAAGATATATAAGAACCAGAAATAATGATTTTTAAAATATTGTCTGTTTGTCTGTACGTTTGTTCAGAAACGGCGTAACCGATTTATTTGCAGTTTTCACTATTGTACTATAGCAAGCTTTTCTTAACATTGAGTGATTGTTTTATTTTTATTGAATAGAAAACGAAAGTTTTGCAGATTAGTAAATTAATAATTATGTAGTTCAGGCAAGCGAAGCCGCGAGTACATCCTACTTATATCTAATTACGAAAACAAATTTCCATAGTTAGACTTTGACGAATATTTCACAGAATACTTGCAACATTTAACATGAACGAATCCGCGAGTCGATTTGTTTATCGTATAGAAAGATATTCTCGGGAAAAAGTATTTTGTTTGTAGACTGAATATTTTTTGCGATTCTATACACTTCGCGTACAACGGAGTAGAATTTGTTTGTAAGCTGAATGGCGCAGGAAATAAAAACTGTATGTTGAACGTTGCACCGCGCCCATGGCACGTGTCGCGCATACGAATAGCTCTGAAAATACACAACAATATTGCTACATTTCCCTCACATTAGATATAGCCGAGTTCTATATTTATTTATTGAGACGATCGCAGTTGCTAAGAGTTATGCGTTTGTGGTAGTATACAATATTTTTCAAAAAAACCTTAGGCTTAGAACGACTTGTGTATTTATTGTCTCCATTATTTCTTCCATTGATTGAATATTTATGATAATTCTGTGTATAGAAAATATTTTCTTTTGTAGTATAATCTCTTATCAAACGTATTCTTTATTTATTTTAGGCAAGCCTTTTATTGATTAAATAAAGTAAACCAAGCACTTATTATTTATATTGTTAGAAATGATGACCATAGAGGATATATAAGGACGACTCTAATTACTGGCTGGCACTTTTTAAAGGCTGTCAACGGCAGTCGAAAGAAGAGGATCGCTAACGTCAGTCTGCCCGATGAATTCTTTAGAATCAGATATTATTATTAGACTGCTAGATAATTCCTTTTAGTTGTTTAATAATTATTTGACGCCTTGTTTTAATTCATTACCTTTCCTACTTTATTTAATATTTCCAATTGTTTCTTAGAATATATTCAATAATAACGTCTATATATTTCTTGATTATATTTATAAAAATATATCTATTTGAAATAGGAATATGAATATATAGTGATGTAATATTTGAATTCGCAAAATAAAGTAAATATACAGTCAGATGTGGACAAACCAGCTGTGCCACTAAAAAGTTGCATTGCCAAAACGATGTCACTGCTTACTGCGTCATCATAGCGCCAGTCGCCACTGTATCATATTTGTAGGCAACAATATTATACACAAAATCTCTCCTAAAATACTTGATATTGTTATATAGAGAGAATAAACAATTCTTTTCAGTTTGATTATATATTATGCAGCCTTTACCAGCATCCACACAGAGAACTTAGTAACAGTCCATTTGCGTCATTCTTTTTACCATATATCGTGATATTGCGTATTTACGGAACTTAACGCCGCAATCAGGAAATAGATATTTTTCCCCCTAGGAATCGAAACAGACGACCCTCCAATTATAGACAAACGCTGTTCTTTAAGATATACTCATATTATTTAACATCTGTACAAGTCGTGTCAATAACAACAATTTTTTAATTGGACTGAGCTGCAGAGAAGCCTCCAATATTGTTTGAATAACTTGGTCGTTATGCGAGTAACTGGACATTTATAAATATTTGGACACCGTCCAACAGTATTCCGCAATTTAAACTCTATAATGTCTTTGACGAATGAAACGTATATGCGCACGGCCAAGGGATATCACTTGAGGAAGTGAAATATTTTTTTACGTTTATTCTTCCATTTCTTCGCTTTGGTGTCGAGGCAAAGCGCGGCGTTGAGTACTGCCACTCAACACGCAATGCCTCCAGAATTCAGCAGGAAGTGGGGAACGGGGTATCTTAACACTAGGTTCCCTCTGCCTATCCTGCTGTGTGCGTGAAGCTGATAAAAACATAGATGATTGTATTGTCATATATAAATAAATACAATATTTAATTTTTATGACTTTAGAGAAAGTTAAAAAAATTGTGTCTATTCGGATACCAGAGGACTCAAAAGAAAAATCAGTTTATACAAAAACCCGTTTAAAACGTGAGTGAACGAAAAGCTTCTATGGGATAAATGGTTTTAGTAAATTGCTGTATTTTTGAGCGTTTTCAGTCTTTGCATTTCACTATCTACACTACGCTTAAAATTTACTATAACACTTACCTTACAAACAAAGTTCTTTTATTTTAACCATTTTCAATAGGATAAAAAGAAAGTTAAAAGGGTATTAGAAGAAAATAAACAAGTGTGTGACTGTAAGCGCGACTGATTGTGGGTGCGATCCAACCTAAGAAAATGAAATATTTAATTGAAAAATTTTCATTTCTACACTCTAGTGTGAAACAATTCAAGTCAAGTCTGCTGAATTAGACGGAAAATGGGGAACGGAGTGTTAAGTGTTAGTTTAACTAACCGTTTATAAGGATATTTATTTTTTAATTCATTTAATTATAAAAATTGTCTAAACCAGCAAGGGCTATAATTTTCGTTAATATCTACATAATATATTATCACGAAATAACCTATTATCACCTATAAAATATACACCATCGTAGCTGCTTCATACATTTTACAATTTACATAAAGAAAAACTGAGCACGAACGGTGACAGAAATATTATACGATATACCTATACTCGTACACATAAAGCAATGGCTGTAAAGGATCAAAAGATTGACCCAATTTGGTTGGACGCATTGTATCCATCAATACGGGTGAATTGTAAGCATGTCACGATAACATTTAAAAGTAAAATGTAAATAATACATGTTTTCAATTTTAAAAAATATGGAGAGAATCCCAAAATGGTTTTGTGGTTTTAGTCTTAGCACAGCGTTGAGATCTGGTTATCAATAAACAATGTCTCGAACTGAAAATGGACAACAATATGTCTTAATGTTAAATTCTTTCTGTCTAAGGCAGACATTGGTAAGGTTACGCATAAAGTTGAGGGTAGACAGGTGTGTATAGAGCTGTTGAAAAACAAATGGTGAAAAGCATCATATATCAAATTATTTAATTCTAATTAGGTATTACAAAAAGAATAAATTTATAAATTCTGAATTATTTAAGTATTATGTTAGCAATATAAAAACAACATATAATTAATTCAAATAAATATGTTTCATAATTAAGTCTAAGAGTTTCAGATCGCGCGGGATTGTCACACTAATAAGATTTAATTTGATGATAATATAATTAATCAAATAAATATATATAATTGGAATTCAATGCTCGAAAGGTCACATTTACTAGTCTGATAGGCTTACGTATGGATACTTATATATGGATATATAGTATTTATCTATATTATCTATATTTGTTAATATTGAATCAATTTGAAACAAATATCAAACGTAACGTAAAAGTAATTTACATTTTAAGGGCTTCGATTCTAAGAATAAGAAAAAATAAGAAATAAGTTTATTGCTTATTAAAGAACGAAATATCTAAATTTCTCTTTTGTTTTAAATTTTATTCTTCTTATAAAACTTACTAGCAGACTTTTATTTCCTTTATTATTATTTTTTTTATGGAAAAAGGACAAGGCAAACGAGCGTTCGGGTTACCTGGTGGTGATCACCGCCGCCCACGACCCCGTGCAGCACCAGAAGAGCTACAGGTGCGTTGCCGGAATTTGAGGTGGAGATAGACGCGCTTATTACTAAGTAGATCAAAATGGTGGTTTCGTCACATTATTTTCTTCTGTTCTAAAACTCTTAAAAAGGATCATTTAAAAATAGTGTTATGTTTTTAATACATTTGATGACATAGATATACAAATATTTCTTATATACATCGTTTAATTTACTATTAGGCTATTAGGGATAAGTACTGTTAAGGAGCTTAAGCTTACCTTCATATTTCTCTTTAAAAAATAAATAGTATTATTTCTCGTTACATAATGCCAATATAACATAAGATTATCTCGCTGAAAAAAATCAGAATACCATTTATTGGAATATACAGAATTTCTTGGTCGCTATATTTTGGAGAAAGTGTGCTTTATCCGATTACGAATATTGGATGCTATATTGAACTACAGATTTACTTTTGATTCTAAAAAGGTTTTTAGAAGCCGCAAGATGTATATCATATTTTTATATATAAAAAAATATAAGTCACTTAAGTATAGCAGCTTTTAAATTATAATAGAAATTAAATATATTTAATATTAGTCTCATACAAACACCTAATTAATGTAATATTTGTAGCGATTTCGTGTTAATCATTTTACATGACATGACATTTGTTTCTTCATCATTTTAAAACTTAAAATTCTTATTTTAAGTAGGTATAATAAACAATATAATAATTAATACCAATTATTAAATAGATTAAAGTATTAAGATATCAGATTTATCCAAAAATAAAAGATTTAAAATATATACAGTTAATAGACAATTCTAAAATAACAAGAAGAACAAAGATGTTTGCGCTACAATTTTATTATGCAAACCATCTTTTTGTCTCAAGTTAATGACTTTGTTCGAAGTCCAGAAGCGTATCGTATTATTAATCCTTTTATATTCTACTAAAAATAAACACTTTTGTAAAGAAATACTTATTTTAATATTTATTAAATAAATTTTAAATATTTATTTTATATGAAACCAACGCAAGCTTAACACCGTCGGGGGTTGTTTACTTGAATGTTGTTGCCGTTTTAATTACTTTTATGTTTTACATTATAACGTCCTGGAAGCTTATATTACCGCCTCATTGTGGATATTTAACGTTCTAAGCTTTAGTAGCGCCTGATAGCTAATTCACGCAATTTTCCTAAGATGAAACTTTTATTAAAGTCGTAATATTTGAATGTTATTATAGTAAACGATTTTTTTTTTCTTTAAGTCTTGACTTGACTTACAGTCATAAAAAATACCTGGTAGACGAGACTTGACCGCCCTGAAATTAGCTGTAGATGGCTGCGCACACAGACGGACAGACAAAGTCGAATTTATAATATAAGTAGGTATGGGTTCCATCCCCATTCTAGGCAATTAAATCATTATTTAAATTTATACAATCGTTTCTTTGCTCTGGTGTCGAGGTAAAAGTGCGGCGTTGAGTTTCGCCACTCAACTCGCAACGCCACTAGAATTTTGTGGAAAACGGAGAATGGAGTGTCTTAAGTAGGTTCCCTCTGCTTTTCGCGAAGCTGATTTTATATAGTTTAAAAATTATATTTTTATACAGGCAAAACAAGTTGAAATTTTTTATTATATTTTTTAAGTGCTTAGACGGTTTCGTTAGAGGGTGCTTAAGAGTCGCTTTCTTCGTAGTCATAGCATTGTTGAAGAAAATAACTCTCAAGGAAGACAGGAGTTGCGGTGAATTGTATTTATGATAGAAAACGTGCAATATATTGGTAATTTTTTTTCTTAAAAACCAGTTCATGCAACTTACTTCTAGCTTTCACATTTATAATATATACAGCTTCCAATATTGTAATCTGTGGCAGACCTATATTTTTTTATTGGCAAGATGGATTTTCCCTCTACTCTTCTCTTTTTCCGGTTTATATAAAATTAAAAAAAAAACACTAAAAATAGTATATTATATAGTGTTGTAAATAATAAGGTAAAAAAAATATTATATCAATTTCGATAATATGAATAACAACCTAAATGTGCAGAATACTTTATACTTTATTTGTTCAACAGATTTTACACAAAAATAATTGTTACAGAGATCTCCTTTTAAGCAAGTAATGCCTGTATTAGGGGACCGCTAGAATACATAAACTAAATAAATAAATCAGCTTCACGCTGTATCCCGCACACAGCGGGGTAGGCAGAGGGAACCTAGTGTTAAGAAACTTGGTTCCCACTTTCTGCCGAATTCTGGAGGCATTGCGTGTTGAGTGGCAGAACGCAACATATAAATTTAAATAAACTCAGATATAAATTTAAATAAATATTTCATCTTCTCGAGTGGGATCGAACCCACAACCATTCAGTTTTACAGTCACACTTTGTGCCCCTGCGCCACGACTGGCCTAGACAGAATAGAATATTTATATTAAAATAACTTTAAACATGTAAAGTAAATATTGATATAAAAATCTTATTACAGGTGTTATATCGCCAGCTAATATTGAACTTAAATATTGATTACTAAAACAATCAAGATTCTTGCACCAGCTTCCGAGGTCGACCGGTCACGAGCCAATAATCCATTTTACAATAATTACGGCTTATTTAACATCAGATAGAACATGTTTTTTGCTATTTAATTTATATGCCCTTATAGATTCGCATTGAAAACTCAAATACAAATCAATCAGCCTATATATGCCTTGGTACACGAGGTTAAATGTAACAATGTCTTGTTGTCTTCATGTTAGCATAGTAAGTAAAAAGATATAAATATATATTATCTTTCTCTTTTTTGGTATCAACAAGCAAATTTCTTAAAATTAAATACATATATATAATTCGCAATTTTTATTCCAAAATTGCGAATTTAAACGTAAATAGAGCGTAAACATCCGCATTTTTTAAGCAAATTGTACACAGTAAGTTAAGCACATGGTATTGCTTATTAATTATTTTATTAATTGCTAAATATATCTTTTGTTAGATTTTGTTACGAAACTTTTCGAAGCTTATTTCTTAAGCTTAGTTTTGCCAAAATATTAATTAGTGTGTATCGATAGTTTAATATATATAAATGTAAATAGTCTTAAAGTAATTTGTATATATCTGATAATAATTGAGTAAATTTTTTAAAAATATTTTGCCTTGAAAGGTAAAAGTAAAATGAATATGTC
The DNA here is from genome assembly GCA_036379175.1 of Heliconius cydno galanthus. NCBI lineage: Eukaryota > Metazoa > Arthropoda > Insecta > Lepidoptera > Nymphalidae > Heliconius > Heliconius cydno. Next base: position 110,525 of record JAKRZM010000777.1, on the reverse strand, counting down.
AACAAATTCCTACCACATTCTATTCGTTTCCTTGTTTTCTAGAATTATACCACAATGTTATAATTTATTAAATTCTTTAGAGGTTTTTATTTTTATTTACAATGTACTTAGCAAACATCTCTTGATTGCTAAAATGTATTACTTTGCATTGTTAACATTAATTTAAAAGTCGTGGATTCACATTCGTTTGAAATTCTTACACTGTCAAGAAGTAAAAATATGATATTTGGAGCGGCCCACTGTTTCATATATGAGACTAAGATGTTTTTTACACTACTTAACTAGAAAGCGTCTATAAAGAATTAAGTTTCTTAATAAAGTGTAAACCTGTCACTCTTCTCAAAATCACTAGGAAGAGGCGAACGAACGTTTTAATAAACACCAGTTATTAAAAATGTCTACATAATATAGCAATATGTGTTGATTGAGGAGTTAAAATAGTAAAAAAAATATTAAAAAAATAAACAAAAAAGCAGAAATAGAATGCAAAAAAAAAGCAATACTTAAGAATAAATTCTTCTATACAAATCTTTAAGAAAAAACCTAAAAAGCTAGAACGGGGGCGTGTACAAAACCTCAACCTTGCCTCATCGCTGTACATTCAACTATTCGCCCACTCATAAAATATTTGTATACGTACCGGGAAACTTACTAATTGCTGTCACATTCATCTTGGTTTCAAGTTGCTGTGCCTAAATTAGTTGTTTTGGTGTTATTCAACACCGTCAGTGTGCACAACCAGCACAATTGGAACTCACTCGGAAGTGAACCCGCACTACTTACGCACGTTATTTATACTGTCTCACAATAATCTATTATCTATTTTTTACAGTGAATTTCAATTTGTTAAATAAAAGTTTCCCTGGTCTCGTTATACACTTAAAATGTAAAAATGTTAATTCTATTTATTATTTGTTTTTCCTTATAGCATTTATATTTAATTTTTATTTATTTAGACTTAAATTATCTAAAATATTATGAATTAGTCTCTCCAAATATTTTTTTTAAATAATTTAGAAAGATTAATATAAAAATTATAAGAACTATGGATAAATAAATAAAAGAAAATTAAAACAGAAACAAATTTAATAAATTAAATCTACTACATATCATTAAACAATAAATTACTTAGTAGTATTAGTTTAAATTAGGACTATTATTGGGCAGAAGTCGTTATAAATCATTATATTTATAAGAAGGAAGTTTTATATAATTGAAATTAACTCGATTCGTTCTTACAATTTCGGCGTAGTTGATAGCTGATAATTTAGGTTTTCTTGTTTTTTCTGGACTTTTAAAGTCGACGTGGAAAAGTCCAAATTTGACACTGTGAAAGAGAAAATAACAAAATTAAATACAATTATATACACTTATTGAAAATATATAAAAATATTGTAAAAAATCTTCAATTAATCAATTTGACCAATGAAAATTTAATAGAACAGTCACAATTACTCTACCCAGAAAAGAAAAACAGGACTTAACGTTACTTAACGTTATATTTCCAGTTTATCAGAGAATTGATAGAATGGTAATTTACTCCAAAAACAAGCAGGCAAAATCGGGACAAGACATTATAGTAGTTTACGTGTTTCAAGATTTCACGCACATTTGGTGACTTCGGCAGTCTTCTCATATTATAAATAGAAGTAAGAAGAAGGAGAAGAGAAATAGTTCATGATGATTGTTTTTTTATATATTTATGGAAATACACGAAATCAGTAAATCAATATTTTTAACATACGAATTTTGTACTGATTGGAGAACCGAAAAAATGTAAGGCTTTTATATTTTCCATTGTTAAGATACAACTTCAATATAAGATTTGAGTATATCTGTTAAAAGCAATACCATGTGCCTTTGTTGCAGGACTGCATGAGGCAAAATAGCAAATTGTTTTTTATCTATAGTTTTATATTATTGATCAAGAAATAACATCGTCAAGTCTTTAATTAAGAAAAAAATTAAGAAAAACAATTAAATTGGGGATCATATTCTATAAAACATATTTTCCATTCTACCCTACTTTACCTTACTTACGTTTTTATATAAGAATCAAATAATTAAAGTACTTACCTATAACCATCATTCCATTCGAAATCATCCATAAGTGTCCAAGCAAAATAGCCCTCTATATTACATTTGTCTTCATGTATCGCTAACAGAAGTTGGTAGAGATATTTATTGTAATAGGACACTCGAACGTAATCGTTTAATCCCCCAAAATCTGAGACACCGTTTTCGGTTACGATTATTGGTATTTTGGTTCCGTAGTTCTTAGTAATCCAATTAAGAAGCCTTCTGAAGCCCAGCGGATAAACCTAAAAATTAAATAAATGTAAATTTAAAAATAAGGCTTAGTAAAATAACCCTAGAAGATGAACACAGAATATTAATCAAAACTCAAAGCATTGTATGTTACGTATTATATATTATAATTTATTAACAAACTAACAAAATCAATATGAAAATGTAGTATTTCTATAACTAATTGTGTTTATGGTTAAAAAAACCATACCACAATTTAATGAAAAAAATATAAGACACGAGTTACCATTAAAGTACTAAATTATTTATGTTTTTTTAATTATAACAGGCACGTTATGTTATACAGTAAATTATCTATAATCCATGGAAAATAAATATGCGGATGTATAAGGTAATGCCTAATAATTGCGATTAAAATCATTGAAAACAATACACTGATTGAACCATAAAACTCGTTTAAGACAAGTTCAATATCAATGACATTGGCGAACACTTTATAATATCGGTATTTCTTACGCATAATAACGTAACGTATAAAAAATCTAACTAGATAACGCCGTTAAGGATTTTAAAGTAATTACGCTAGTCGTAGTCGCAATGGTTGTGGGTTCGATCCTCATTCGAGGAAATGAAATGTTTATTGAAATTTATATTTTCATTTCTTCGCTTTGGTAGAGAGGCAAAAAGCGGCGTTGAGTTCCGCCAATCAACCCGCAATGCCTCCAGAATTCAGTGGAAATTGGGAACGAAGTGTTTTTACACTAGGTTCCCTCTGCCTACCCTTTTGTGTGGCGGGTTACAGCGTTAAGCTGATTTGATTTAATTTAATTCCATAAGTACTTATAAAGCTAAAAAAATACTAAATATAAAAACATGCAAATATTTGTTTATTTGTATTTTGAACGTCATATGTACGTACATTGGTAAAAAGTTAAATATTTAGGATAAAAAATATCATACAAGTATGTGAGCTCAAAATTGGCTAATTGATAAGGGTCAATCAAGCAGGCAATTATCGGACGATAAAAATAAAATATCTTCTGACAATTAATTGCCATTTTAATATATATTCTTCTGTCTTTGAAATATTATAAGCATATACGTACGTACATACGTATAAGCATATAGTACCTAACGCTTATTAAATAGTACGGTCAACAAATCGTGGCCGTCCTAAAGTTATCTATAGATAGCTGCGCAGATATGGTTTTAGGATTTTGTCTTACTTTTGATAATTTTCTTGCCCAGTGAACGTTGCGCAAAAATTCAGAAACCTAACATAACTTCACAGCGGCCAAGACTTGTTGATCGTACTGTATATTAAAATGGCCCAATGAAGCGTACTCTATACACGTCTATGCACATCGGAAGTATATAGTTTTAATTTTCATTCTAGCAGGTTGTTTATAATGATCATGTATTATATAAAAGCTATTTATTTAATTGCAATAAGAAAAAAGAACCGTAGCTTTTGGCGCTCTGTTTTCTCTGATTATCCCGCTAGGGATAAAGCGTGAAGTTACGAGTAAGTTAAGTTTAAGTTAAAAAATTAAAACAATTAATATTCAGTTCCAATTATGTCATGTTTAAACCTATGTAAGTTTTTTGTTGAAATTCTACTCAATAAAATTCAAGGCTAGCCAAGAGATTTGATGATATATTTAAAAAAAAAAAATCTTTACCGTAAATGAAATATACGATTCCAAATTCCATATTTACTTCCGATACGCGTGCGTATTTTAATGATTTCCTTGAATTTTTGATATTTCTGTAGAGGTCTTATTTTTATCTCGTTTACCAATTAATCCAGATTGCATAAAAATATTAAATTTAATATGAAATATAATTAGCATATATTTTAAAATATCTTATTTTATATGTTCCGGTAAGATAAGCTTTGTGACATTAAATTTCGCTATTCCACACGTAAAAACTTTATATCTTTATTATATCTCTATAGTGCGTAAATGTAAAAAATGTGAAACTAAAGATTTTTTTGGTTTATTCAACTTTAGACGTACTGGATTTGAAAAAATATGAAATATATTCATAATTTTCTAACTGTAATATAATGTTGTTGATTTTATACATACCGATAGCCATTCAGCTCCTGGAATCGGCCATTTCGGGTGCTGTTCAATTTTCACGCCTGCGTCGTGCTCCAACGAGGGCACGTGCCAGCCGGGCTCCATCGATGACGGAGACATCAAATATGTTGTGTAATGGTTTAGTCCAAAGAAATCTGAACTACCACGAACCATTTCAATCTAAAAAAAATTAATAACGTTACAATAAAAAGAATTAAATTAAAATTTAAAAATGAGATAATATATTTTCAATTTAACGTAAAAAATATTCTGGACTTTTGTCGTAATAAGTATCTATTTATAAAATATTATAGCAGAACAAAGTTTAAAACGGCAGAATACTAATTCCAAACTATGAAAATCAAAATTATTTGTATGCAGTGAACACGTTTTCTGGTTTCAGTACACCCGCCCGTCCCTATTTCAGTTTAAATATTCATGAAACGACTAGCGCATTCATATTTTCGATGTTGATAGAGTTGTCGTATTTTGAAATTTTGTAGTTTATATTGTTAATTCTATACTTTAATCTTTTTTGAAAATATTTGCTCATTTATTGTAAATGTTTATGCTTTAATTACTTTTAACTTATAATTATACTCACTTCCTCGGGAGTAAAAACTGGTAAACGTGATCTCGGGTATCCTTGATGTAAGCTAAGATTATCTATTCTTTCTCTAACCATATCTGGATAGTTCCCTTTTTCCGAATATATCGGATGGGCGTATAACGCTAGCTGTATAAAGAAACACAAAAAGTGATATAAATATTATTTCCAAAAGTGCGACTAATTTGAAAGTTTTGTTAAATAAATAAACTTACATGCATTTGTAAATATCGCTCTGCAGCTTCGTGGTCTTCTTTTTTTTTATCATCTTTCGGCTCCGCCCAAAAAGCGTCTAAAGTTATTCCAACTCTACCTGAAATATGTATTTTTTTAATATGTCGTAGAATTCAAATAAATTTTCACAATAAAATCTTCACACTTATCGGCAAATTTAAACTCGAAAAAAATATAATTGTATAAAAAAAAACTAAAAACCTTTTTGTTTCTCTCTAAATTCTTTATTGTATAAATGATAAGCTCGGGCGTGACCCAAGAGCATGTAATGCGAACATAAATATTCTGCAATACCATGTGCGTTCACTGCAGGAACAAACAGGTCGCTGCCATAACCCTGTAACATACATAGAACGATTATAAAATAAGACATTTTTTTTTTTATTTTTTGACTGACTAATGATCTTTGATTTACTATTTACAAGATTATACACCGCATCTCGTCTCAAGACTAGTTAATAACTGACTTAACATTATCAGCTTCACGCTGTATCCCGCAGACAGCAGGATAGGCAGAGGGAAACTAGTGTCTAGATACTGTATTCCTAATTTTCCTGCATTTTGAATCGATTATAGTAGGTACGCTGTAGACAAGTAAAGGAAATTAATATTGGAACCGTCTTGGCGCAGGCAGAGCTTCTGAATGTTAACATTATAGTTGTGAGTTCGATTATCACTCGAGGGCCTTATTATATTAAAATTATTTT
>JAKRZM010000777.1:80169-104148 GCA_036379175.1 Heliconius cydno galanthus | reverse complement strand
CAAAAACAACCCCTTAGAAGTCGAATATTGCAAATTCCCGTCTTAGCGAGCACCTACGTCCTATAAATAACTCCTATGAAAAATTTGAGATTCCTAGCACATGTAGCTTCTGAGATTTCGTGATGAGTGAGTGACCTTTCGATTTTATATATATAGATATGAAGAAACTCACGTTAGTACAATGTTGATGGAGCTCATTCATAGTTGTCCAAGTCTTTATTATATCACCATACAACTTGAAGACTACTCTCGCGTAATCTTCAAAGTAATCTACCATTTTTGGATTACTCCAACCACCCAGGTCCATTAGGGGTGTAGGCAAGTCCCAGTGGTAGAGCGTGACTACGGGTGTAATGTTGACTTTTAACAGCTCTTCGAAAAGCTTTCGATAGTATTTGACACCTTTCTTATTTATATAATTGTCAGTTCCGTAAGGCAATATCCTGTTAAAACAAAAATTAATTGCTGTTTAATTGTACTGCAAGAACAACTAAAATGTATTTCTAAAGGGCTAAATTAAAATTTATTATAGATTGCATTTTTTTACAGATTAATATGATAAATTTTCGTTGCGCAGAGGCAAAAGGGTGTGACTGTAACGCGACGGTTGTGGGTTCGATCTCCACTCGAGGAAGTGAAATATTTATTTACGTTTATATTTCCATTTCTTTGCTCTGGTGTCGAGGTAAAGCGCGGCGTAGAGTTCTGCCACTCACCACGCTCACTCTGTCTTAGTACTAGGTTCCCTCCGCCTACCCTGCAGTATGCGGTATACAGCGTGAAGCTCAAATTAATTATAAATTTAATAAAGTGAGTAAAATTTCACAAATAGAGTATTAGTATAATTTTATATTCATATAATTATTTACAATAACCATAAAAGGTAGCAGTTATACTATAGCATTTATGTAAGTAAATGCAATTATTTTAGTATTCTGGGCAAACCAGTTTTTATATGCATAGTTAATTATTAATAACAATACGTGGAAATGGAACTCTACTTTGTAAATTGTTTCTTATTGTAACATCTGGTTAAATAATGCTATAAATATGTGATATAGAAAAAAAAATGTAAGGTATGTCGATAATATTATTATTGTTATTCATATATTATAAACTAGTGGACCCGAACGCGGCTACGCCCGCTTGAACTATACGAATATTTATTAAATCATGAAATTATTTACAGTTTTCAATAGAGAGATGCGTTAAGCAAGCTTATGTTGGGTGACGTTTTCTAAAAACAAACTTTGCAAATGGTTGCTTAGCAACGACGGTTGTTATTAACATGGCGGAATAAATTGTATTTCAAATGAATAAATATTTTAATATATTGGTATATATCGAAAATATTACAAAAATGTGAAAAAAAAGTATCCTATGTTCATCCCGGGACCCTTAAGTATCTCTATATGAGTATTTTATCACAATTAAATTAGCGGTTTGGCCCTGATTGCGTAAAAGACAGACAGACAGACAGAGTTACTTTCGAATTTATAATATAGGTATGGATGGATGGATATCTCAAACAGAATGAATTCTGCCACTCAACACGCAATGCCTCCAGAATTCAGCAGAAAATGGGGAACGGAGTATCTTAACACTAGGTTCCCTCTACCCACCTTGCTGTGTGCGGGGTACAGCGTGAAGCTGATTTAATTTATAGAATGAGCTAAATTATTATTATTACAATATTAGTTACGTAAGATCGACAAAATTAATATTATTAAATTCTTATAATTGAATTAAACATTCTAAATGCAAATCATAGTCAAAATATTCTGGATATAAAGCAAAGCTACAATTGAACAAGAAATTTAATTTTGTTAAATCACTGAAATAAACATAGAAATCGGACGAGGTTATTAGGCGATATTGTTATGCGGGCCGAGTAGCCAGGAAACTCAAGTAACATTTACAAATCCAAGAAGTCCTGTATTGTAAATAGGAAAAAGGCTTTTACTTGGTATTGTGTAGCGTAAACGATAGAGGCTATTGTATTCTTTGTTGCATATAGCTACTCGTTGTATTGGAGTGACCGAGTTTTAAAACGTTTTTAGTATTGCCAATAATATTTTCTATTTATTTTAGAGAGATTTTTTTAGAGACAAACATGGATATATATGATTGTAGTATAAATTTTAAATTAAACTTTTCATATATGGTGAATGACAATAAAGCTTATTAATAACTAGCAGACCCGCGAACTTTGTATCGCCTAACAGTTGATTCTTTTTTTTTTAATATGTATTCTGCTATTTGCGACACCGAGTCAGCTAGGAAGATAAAAAAAAAAATAAAGAAAGTTGATAAGTTAACAGTTATATAATGTCAAAAAAAAACTTAAATCACTTTAAATTCTTGTAATATCCATTAAAAATGACAATAAAAATAACAATTTCCGATATCTTATTATGATACCTACTCATTATATTTTATTTTATTTTTACTTATAAACAATAATATTTCAAATATTTGTACACATTGTTTTTTTTTAATCTATAATTCTAAACAAAATCAAATATTTAACATGATTAAACTCACCTCGGCCATGACAATGACAAACGGTAGTATTTAACTCCGAGAGACTGTACCATAATGACATCCTCCTTATATCGATGGTAGGAATCAGCGGCAACGTCTCCGTTAGAGCCATCTACGGTGAATTTTGGATGTTTATGCAAATAAGTGTCCCACATACTTTCGCCTTTTCCTGTGAAAGTAGCGTAATTAGTATATTATTTAAGAATTTCAATGTCAATTTAAAAACCTGATGCAATATTATAATAATATTGTATAATAGTAAACTGTATAGAAGTTTTTCTATCTATTAATCTACTTAGTTATATTAGTTTTTGCAATAAATACAATAAATAAATTGGCGTTTCTTGTTTTAGATTTAAAATATATTATTATATGTTTAGAATACATATCTAAAGTTTCATTTGTACGGAAAGTGCAAGACAGTGATCATTAACAATATAAATTTGTATAAATATTTCATTTCCTCGAGTGGAAATCGAACCTACAACCAGTCGCGCTTACAGTTTCACACTTGAGCCCCTGCGCCATGACTTCCTCTTAATATTAGATGCGTCTAAGTGCATTACACTAAATCTACAAATGAGGATTATCAATTAGATTAACGTAAAGCGATCTTCATAATGAGATATATTATATTTAATACAATCACATAATAAACTATAATTACAGCGTGGTATTTTCAATATTTGACATGCTAATATTGAATTTGGAGCCAGTCGTGGCGCTGAGGCACGAGCGTGCCACTATAAACGCGACAGGTTATGGGTTCGATTTTACATTCGAAGAAATGAAATATTCCAAATTTTTTTTAACTTCTCGAGAATTTGGCAAAAGTGTGAAATAGTGTCTTAACACTACGTTTCCAGGTTCCCTCTGCTTACTCTGATCTATGTGTGATGAATTTGTTTGGAATTGAATTTTGTAATTTAATTATATTACACAAGTCTTAGTGAGTTAAAATGACCTCAAAGTTGGACTGCTGTGAAGATCTTAATATGCAAAGTTAAAACTTCGCGCTCCTAATAGTTTTGAACATTAGTTAAAGCCCGATGTAAAGCAGGAACTAATTTGAATACTTTTAATTGCTTGTTCTTTCGCGAATAAAATAAAACCTCGTTAGACGACGACAATGAAAATAAAAGTATTCGATTCGAATGTGTCCTAGATACTGAATAAACAGAAATCCTAAATTTAAATGGTAACCGGAAGTAGTAGTTTTTTCTTTTAAAAATATCTCATTATATAACTGATTAAAAAATTACATAAGAATATGACTGTATCGTGATGGTTGTGGGTTCGATCCCCACTAGAGGAAATGGAATATTTATTTACATTTATATTTTCATTTCTTCGTTCTGGTGTTGAGGCAGAGCGGCGTTAAGTTTCGCCACTCAACGACTCACTGCGCCGCGACTGCCTTAATAAATATATTTTTATCATACAATAGGGTATTCACCCTAAGAAAGTACACNTAATCCAAAAAAAAAAACCAAATTATTCGTAACACTTGAATTTTGAAAACAAGTTTAACTTTCTTGTTTTTTTCCACATTCTTATATTTTATATATAAGATATATTTTATATAATAACAGTATATATATTGCTAACATTTTAATGACTCGAGTTCAGAAATTAATTAGGTATTTTTTATTGCAGATAAATAACCAACTACTTCGACTAATATCATTTAGTAACTAGATAACTTCACAATAATAATTTAGTCTGGCGTTATTATTGAAAAAGATATGATTATAATATATATGAGTATTATTTATGCCTAAGAAAGATAATATTTTAATAGAAAACAATCGAAAATTAAATTCCAAATTTGAATATAACTTTTCTTCCTAGTCTAGTGTTAAGACACTCCGTTCCCATTTAGACACTTCTGTTCCCCATTTCCCCTAAATTAATTTAAGGCATTACGTGTTAAGTGCATCGCAACGCCGCACTTTTCACAATATTAGAAGTGAGATTATCTGAGTATATGGTTTGAATTTCAACTCGACATCTCCAAGTGTTACTGACTCAGAGATGATTGACAACAGAGTGGTCTTATAAGGGTTCCTTTTTTCCTTAAAAAGTAGTGACCTCTAAACTTACAAAACTTATATATAAGCCATGCTCTCTCAAATCTTATATAAACCACTTCATGTATATGTATGACAATTTTATATCAAACTTATTAGTATTTACATTTACCTCGGCATTATATTAAAATAAACAAGCACTAGGTGCTAGGAATTTACTTATAAATTTTCCTTCCATATATTTAAGAGGAAAAAAATATTTTTTACTCTGTGAGGAATAATCGATATTGCATCTGTAGCCATAAATAATAACTCATTCGATAGTAGGTACAAGCATATGAAATAATAAACAAAAATAAAATTATTTCTGTCTTATTTCGCTCTGATGTCGAGGCAAAGTGCGACGTTCAGTTTCACGAATCAACTCGCAATTCTTCCAAAAATCATTGGACTTTTGGAATTTGGAAAGTGGGGAGCAGAGTTTCTTAACACTAGACTCTCTCTGCCCACCCTGCTATACGAGGATACAGGGTGAAGCTGAAAAAAATATATATGTCCACAGATAAGCCACTTACCGTCTTCATTCCAACCGCCTTCAATTTGAAATGCAGCCGTCGCCACGCCAAACATAAAATCCTTTGGAAACGTGTAGTTGCTCAACCCATTACTGTTTACAAACGCGCTCACTCCTTTTGTTAAACACAAAAAGCTGAAAATAACAGAAATATGGATATTTCATTAATATTTCTTGACATTAACAAAAATATATATTAAAAGGATCCATCAAAAGTCAAGGTATTTCTTACTTAAATGAAATAATCTTTAATGATATGCTAATGCCGTGTATATAATGTCTTATCGTTAAATTGTGTCACGGATTAGCATCTACACATGGTTCTAAACAAATAATTTATTCTAGTTTTAATACAACTTTATTATGATTGCTTCAGGTAAACACAAGAATATATAAAAATAGATATTATGCTAAATATTAATATGTAAAAAAAATGAAAAATATGTAAACAAATGATAACTTTATAAAGTCATAATAACAAACTTGGTATCACTTAAATATCTCTGACATTAACACAAAAAATAATAACAAAAATGATAAAATATTAGTAAAAACAAGACATCACACTTATAAATTATTATTATAAAATATATATTTACTGCAAAAAAAATTTTATATTAATTAGATTTTTTTGTTATTTTATTTTACCTGAAGCACGCTAAAATAACAGCACTATGGGCGACTCGACTCCGGCTCTGCATTTTGCTAACTAAAATATGGTACTGGCAATATGACAACTAAATATATAATAATAAATATAACCTTTACACGGAACAACCTTCCACTTAGGGTTTCCCATTATAATATATCACACATGATAAACGTATACTTCCTAATCAGAAATCATTTATATTAACTATTTTTCATTTCCTTCCTACAGGAAATAGATTAAAGTTAGATGAAATCATAATTATCGCAAATAACTAGATAAAATGATGGTGATTGATGAGGCTGTCGTGGTGCAGGGGCACTAGTGTGCGGCTATAAACGTTTTGGGTTCGATTCCCACTCCGGGGAATGAAATAATTGATATTTTAGTTTCTGAGCTCTGGTAACGAGGCAAAGTAAGGTGTTAAGTTCCGCCTCCCAACATGCAATGCCTCGATAATTAGGTGAAAAGTGTTGAACGGGAGTGTTTTAAGGAGAAAATGAGTTTAAGGCACTTCGATATCCCACACTAGGTATCCAGATTACCTCTGCCTACTCTAAAGCTAAAAAAGCTGTATTATATATTTAAATTTATCAAATAATATTATAGGTATTTGACTGTTACATTACAAAAGAAATGAAGATATTTTATTGGTATGCTGGATACAATAAGAGGTGCTAATATCCGATACCAAATTCCAAAGAGTAGAGTCAAATCTATGTCTTATCAGCAAGGAAAAGAATCTCGCACATATATTTAGGGTGTGCCGAGAATGTATGGAATATTGAACAAGTAGAAAGCTTTTGATAAATTAAAATATTGTCTTGACCTTTATTATTTCACAAAGTAATATTTAATTGTAGCATAAGTACAATATAACAAAAGTTAAAAAATCTTAAAATAAATAATATCTTTTTAACCCTAACCCTCAGATTTTGAGATCTAATAATACTGCAATTCTAATAGCAATAAAAAGTAATTTCTTCTGTTCCAATGTTGTACCAAAGGCGTTATATTCAATATGACCTTATCTTGTACATATAAAAAGTGAACTGGTATATTATGTACTGAAGAAGATATATTATTTCTAGTACACCAGTATGCAACTTTTAACCCAATAAAAATACTAAAGTAACTAGAAGCAATATAGTATTTTAATTTATAGATATTATTTCTTCTGACACAGGTAAATAGGAAATTCATTCATACATTTATTTTGATTTCCTCGATCGGGAATCGAACCCAAAACCAGCCGCGTTTAGTCACACTTCGTGCCTCTGCGCCACAACTGGCCTCTATTATCAGTATATTTAGAAGCCATCGAATTAATTTATACTAAAATATACATTAATACATACAAAAACAAATACATATATAGATATTTTAACATATAGACATACATTATAAATATTAATTTGCTTTGCCAAATAATATTTTTTCACTTCAAGGATTTTTTTATAAAACGATATAAATTCCACATTTATGTTTCCTAATGAGCTCAATGTACAAAATGTATAAAATATTATTAATTACTATAATCAAGCTATTGTAGTTATTAATATAATAAACAGTAATAAATTCCAAAACTTTGAGTGGCGGACCTCAACGCCGCGCTTTGCCTCTACACCAGAGCGAAGAAATGGAAATATATTTCGAACGAAGTTGGAAATATATTTCGCCGAATTTCCATGGAAATGGAAATTGGGTGGAAAATGGGGAACGGAGTATCTTAACACTGGGTTCCCTCTGCCTACCTTGCTGTGTAACGCAAAAAAAACCAAAGCTAGACGGTATATATGTGATAGGGACAAATCAAAATATGTGATCATTAAAACTGAAAACGCTATCTTACAATTTCAAAATAAAATTTAATCAAAACAATGTAAAAATGCCTCCATATTCCGTAATAAACAATTAATTATTGATTAGAACAATTGATAATTTTTACCTATAACAATGTGCGTAATTCCTTAATAATTACAATAATATATAGGAAAAGATAGTAAATTGTGTAGGCGTGATGCAAATAACTAATAATTAGAATTAAAATTGATGTAAACAATACAACTATTACACTATAAAACCAGTTAAAGACAAGTTCAATATCAATGACGTTTNTCTGCGCCACAACTGGCCTCAATTATCAGTATATTTAGAAGCCATCGAATTAGTTTATACTAAAATATACATTAATACATACAAAAACAAATACATATATAGATATAATAACATATAGACATACATTATAAATACTAATTTGCTTTGCCAAATAATATTTTTTCACTTCAAGGATTTTTTTATAAAACGATATAAATTCCACATTTATGTTTCCTAATGGGCTCAATGTACAAAATGTATAAAATATTATTAATTACTATAATCAAGCTATTGTAGTTATTAACAGTAATAAATTCCAAAACTTTGAGGGGCGGACCTCAACGCCGCGCTTTGCCTCGACACCAGAGCAAAGAAATGAAAATATATTTCGAACGAAGTTGGTCGCCGAATTTCCATGGAAATGGAAATTGGATGGAAAATGGGGAACGGAGTATCTTAACACTGGGTTCCCTCTGCCTACCCTGCTGTGTAACGCAAAAAAAACCAAAGCTGGACGGTATATATGTGATAGGGACAGATCAAAACATGTGACCATTAAAACTGAAAACGTAATCTTACAATTTCAAAATAAAGTTTAATGAAAACAATGTAAAAATGCCTCCATCTTCCGTAATAAACAATTAAATATTGATTAGAATAATTGATAATTTTTACCTATAACAATGTGCGTAATTCCTTAATAATTATAATAATATATAGGAAAAGATAGTAAATTGTGTAGGCGTGATGCAAATAACTAATAATTAGAATTAAAATTGATGTAAACAATACAACTATTACACTATAAAACCAGTTAAAGACAAGTTCAATATCAATGACGTTTAGCTTAGTTACTTAGTAAATAATGTGCGTAAAAAGGTTAAATAGATATTTGTCTTGAGTAAATTACTAAATTGTAAGTAATCTTAATAATTAAAATTAAGTTATAAATATGTTATACCCATACATACAATATATATTAATATCTATCTATCTATCTATCTATCTATCTATCTATCTATCTATCTATTTATCTATCTATCTATTTATCTATCTATCTATCCATCTATACATCCTTGACTTGAGTGTCATATAATTTTTTATATAGCCAAATGGAGGAATAATTTAAAATATATAGATATAACATAAAAACAAATACCATATTGGACCGGTTAATATTTCTTACATTTTGCGCAGGTGTATTAACTAGGTGAGTATATAGACTCATACATAGATATATGTAAACACAAAATTGGCTAAGCAATTTTTAATGCGATGCTAATAAATATAAACTATTTAATACTAATTAAAGATATTTATATTTTTTTCCTTATTAAAATATATGCATAGGTTTTTACTATAAAGTAAAAGTACTGTGGTGGCGCAGTGAAGCATGCATTCTACAGCTATTGCTTATAATACCGGAAGCTAATTTCAATTTCAGTTCATGCAGGTTGTTTATAATTGCTACATATTATGTTAAAACTATTTATTGGTGCAGTTTAATTAATTGAAATGTTAATTCATTGAAAATTAGAAAAGAAATGAAAACGATTAATATTCAATTAAAATTTTTCATATTTAAGGCTACGCTAGTTTTAATCGGAATAGATATCTAATCGAATCTATAGAAGGCTCAACTTTACATAAGATCTAGTTTCTTAAATCTAATAACTAGAAATTCAATAAGTTAAGTTAATAAAATGTTAATCGAACCCACATCAGTCGCATTTGCATTAATTAGGTGTGCGCTGCACCAGGACGGCGTGAAATAAAATAAAATGATGTAATACTCCAAATTCGAACTCTACTTCCGATATACTTTAATAATTTCCTTGTATTTTTGATGTTTCGGTAGAATTTTTATCTCATTTACTTATGAATTACATTAAAAATAAAAAATATGATATTCAATTATTATTATATTTCCGAGACTTTAAACATTCATCCGGATATGTAAGCTCTATCGTGACACCTTGGAGAAATGTAGCTATATATGAACTCAGAGTAGTTGTTTAGTTGTTGCATAAGTGCTCGTATTTTTCGATTGCGTTGACTTGGAAATTTATTTTTTTTCTGTTTTTCACGGGATTTGAATATTTGATATTTCCAAGCGATTCCGTCTATCAAGATAAATTGTCTTGATAGACGGACAGACAAGCTATAAAATGATCCTATGAGGGTTTCGTTTATTTTCCTTTTGGTACAGAACCCTAAAAATGAACTTTCGGCACAAAAAACATGTATTTATTAATTAATGTTATAGTAAATATACAGGCATAACTGCCAGGAAACTAATTTCAAACTATGACTGTCAAAATTATTTGTATGAAGTCAACACGTTCACTGGTTTCAGTACACCCGCTAAAGCTTCTCTGCTTGTTTTAAATATTCATGAAACGACTAGCGCATTCATATTTTCAATGTTGATAGAGTTGTCGTATTTTGAAATTTTGTAGTTTATGTTGTTAATTCTATACTTTAACCTCTTTAGAAAACATTTGTTTATTTAATAGAGTTACATTATGCGCACAAAAATAGTGTTTTAATCCTACGTTACTAAAATTATTTTACAAAAGTTATAACTAACGTTGTTTCGACTATGGTACCTACTTACAATAGAGGTTTAGAGATTGTATTAGAATCCATAATATCAATATACTTTTTTATTATTAGTATACCGTATTTACTTCTATTTCAAACATTAATTCGCTCTGGTGTTGAGGCAAAGAGCGGCGTTAGGTTCCGCCACTCAACATGCAATGTCTTTAGGATTTGGCGGAATGTGGGAAACGGAGTGCCTTAACACTAAGTTCCCTCTTCCTACCCTGCTGTGTGCGGGATACAGCGATAATATTTTCTTGGGAATAATATTAGATATTGCTTAGGTATTTAGTACGCTTAGCATCGTTTTATATCCCTGCCAGACACATCCAAACCCTAATAAATGCTAGAACCTACGAATATAATATAGCAAACTTACAACAATAACAGCTTCATAATTACGGATTAATTATTTTTAATAAATTATGTAAGAAATCTAGTATTTGCTCTTAAATTGTTCGTAGGCGCTTATAGCTTACTAGTGAACACGCGCAGCTTCCCCTGCTTATTTGGACTCTTAGGAGTGAATTCTAATAAACCATGAAACACGTAATCAATAATATATTTTTAAGAGCCTAAATTTCAAATTTTATAAAAATCGATGGCGATTTAAGAATTTTTACCATACAAACTTTCAACCCCTATTTCATCCCTTTAGGGTTTCTACTATCAGTGGTTACGTTAAAAACATTATTTTGTTGCACCTTGTTTACCTAACAACTGCCAAAGTAAGCACTGAAATGTCTCGCGTATAGCCTTGGCGTATTTTTATCGTGTTTTGACCCATCATAGTGGGTTTGAAATTTCAAAGTTTGTACTAGTGGGTTTCAGGTGTTAAAATATTTCCAATTGTCTTTTATTTTTTATCGAGTGTAGGATGTTTTTCTATTTAAAAAGAGTTCCATAAAATGAAATGAAAAAAAATAAAGAAAAATTGTAACAATAACATAAAAACAATATAGTAAAGCTACTAACTACATTAATAATGCTTGCTGAAAATCGCTTATTTTTAATTTTATGGAATATAACTACTAAGGATGCAAAAAATATAAGGCATTATTTATTTTTATTTATTTTACTCGATATTTCTTTTTACATTTGCAAGTTAGTGTACTACGTAGTGTTTGTACTAGATTTATAATATTAGGTTAACATATTTGATTTGATAGTAAAAAAAGCTAAGTCAAATTCTTAGGTTTAATTAAATCTAAATTGAATCCAGAACTTGGCACTCATTTGTGTAAATCTCGATTATTTATCGGGGAAAACGAGAACGAGAACGTCGATTTAGTTTATATTGAACTTGGCTCTCATTTTACATTTATGTTTTGGTGGGATATTAATATAAGTGTAACTAACACTTATTCTTGAGCTTACTTAGTAGGTTTTATATAATCGAAATTAATTCGTTTCGATTTCACAATTTCAGCATAGTTGATAGCTGATAATTTAGGTTTTCTTGTTTTTTCGGGACTTTCAAAGTCGACATGGAAAAGTCCAAATTTGACACTGAAAAACAATATATTAGTAAATAAGAATATACGATTATTGACATTACTTTCGAAAATGTATATATATATGTAATAAACAATACCTCGGAAACGGAATACTAGGTTCCCTCTGATACTACGATGTATTATATCATGATGCACTTTAGTATGTTAGTTTTCTTTTTTGACGTCTATATTACTTTTGTAATTCCACCGGGCAGAATTCTTACATGACAAAAAAGTTATAAACTCGTACCCTACTCAGAATACCCAGAACTTAAAGTTTTAATTTATTCATGTAATCAGAGGAACAAAGGGGATAAGTACCTTCATTTTTTTTTCCAGAAACAAAATGAAAACACCTACCTATATCCATCCTTCCATTCAAAATCATCCATAAGTGTCCAAGCAAAATAGCCCTCTATATTACATTTGTCTTCATGTATCGCTAACAGAAGTTGGTAGAGATATTTATTGAAATACGACACTCGAACGTAATCGTTTAGTCCTCCAAAATCTGAGACTCCGTTCTCAGTTATAATGATTGGTATTTTTGTTCCATAGGTTTTAGTAATCCAATTAAGAAGTTTTCTGAAACCCGGCGGATATACCTAAACATAAAAATAACAATAATTTAAATACAAACAAAGTAAGAAGATGAAAAAACTGTTGTGATGTTATATATTGTGTTCAAAGTTTTCAGTAAAGACTTATACATTAAAAAATAAAATAACAAAGAAATTTTCTATATATATATTTCCTATATATGTCCAAATTTCACGTTTCTACCATCAACAATTACGGATGTGCGGGCGTCGAGACCTCATTCAGTGGGAACTGATTCTCAATGATTGCTAAAGCTCAATAAAGTAATTTTTTTATTTAAATTTTATATTTGTTACACATAATAGTATAAGAAAAGTATCGACTCGTATACGCTATGGTTTGCGTTAAACTGTTTTTAATTATTTAAGCCTTCTGCCAATATAGCCATATCAAGAAATATCGCTACTAATCTATTGTGTTTTTGTTCGCAAAAAATATCGTATTTAAAAGAATAATATTTGTTTATTTTATATCTATCTAGGCGGCAAACGCGAGTTTTGTCCGTAAACCCTGATTTCGAGGGAAATTCTCAATAAAAAGAAATATTATATGGCTCTTCTCTTCTGTTTTTTTGAAGATAGCAAAAATTGTAGAAGACTAACCAGGACAAACAGGAAGACACAAAGAGGAAGACATATATTTCTTTAAATCGTTAACTTGTGATTGAGTATCGTGTAAATAAATTATATTCACTTCAAAACCCATAGTCAGTTTTGAAACCACAGACAGACATTTGTATACAATATTGCTAATTTTATATATACCGATATCCATTCAGCTGCTGGAATTGGCCATTGCGGGTTCTGTTCCATTTTCACGCCTGTGTCGTGCGCTAACGACGGCACGTGCCAGCCGGGTTCCATCGATGATGGAGACATCAAATATGTTGTATAATGATTTATTCCAAAGAAATCTGAACTACCACGAACCATTTCAATCTAAAATAAATATAAAACGTAACTGGCTTCTCCACTAGGTATACAATGTTAAGCTAAAAATAATATAACAATATATATAAGCATTTGCATAGGCAATTAATATCAATTAACTTATATAATAAACGTAAAAAATATCTACAATCCGCGACATTAATAGAAGAAGGAGTAAATATACGACATTTTTATTAATAGATACAAAGGGTGAATTTTACCAATTTCATAACGTAACGACTTAAATCTATTTATTGGTGAAAAGAGTTGAGAGATATGAGAAGAGTATACTTACTTCCTCGGGAGTGAAAACTGGTAAACGTGATCTCGGATATCCCTGATGTAAGCTAAAATTATCTATTCTTTCTCTAACCAGATCTGGATAATTTCCTTCTGCTGAGTAAATCGGATGGGCGTATAACCCTAGCTGTATAAAGAAACATATAAACTTCCACATATAATAATTTCTTACATATATTATTTTTAAAGATAACTTTTCAAAATTTTGTAGTAATAAAGGATTGTTAATTCACATGTAAATATTATAAACTTACATGCATTTGTAAATATCGCTCTGCAGCTTCTCGATCTTGTTTCTTATTTCCATCTTTTGGCTCTGCCCAATATGAATCTAACGTTATTCCAACTCTGCCTAAAATTTTAAAATTTGAAATACTTAATATTAATATAAATAACCTCCTATAAACTATTAAAAAAATAATTAATAAAAGACAGAGTTGGGGAATAGAAAAGCTTTTTATAACATTAAAAAAAAAACGTAAATTCTTCGAGAAAAATCAAGAACATAACATATTAAATACCTTTTTGTTTCTCTCTAAATTCTTTATTATATAAATGATAAACTCGGGCGTGCCCCAAGAGCATGTAATGCGTACATAAGTATTCAGCAATACCATGGAAGTTTATTGCAGGGACAAAATAGTCACCGCCATAACCCTGGAAAATTATATGATTTTAATATAATGACATACATTATACAATACATTACAATACATTATACATAGAGTACTATGTGTAATGTAAATTTAAAAACAAATTGTCAGATAATTTTTAATTTCCCAATTTGTTCTTCACACGACACATAATTTCGTTACGAATATCCATTAAGCATTCATACGAAAGCACAAATTTTTTTTTCACGCTATATCCCGCACACAGTACGGTAGGCAGAGGGAGCCTAGTGACAAGACACTCCGTCCAATTTTGAAAACATTATGTGTTAATAGGAACAGAGTATACACGAGGCTTCCTCTGCCTACGCTATTGTATGCGAAATATAGTGTCAAGCAAAAAAAATATTTTATATATCAATATGAATTGATAAATTATGCGTAGGAATTTATTTATCAAATAAATTAAACAAAAAATAAGTTCATTAATATATTTCATTAATATTCGTATAGTTCAAGCGGGCGAAGCCGCCCGAATCCGCTAGTATTATATACACGAGTATGTACAGAATAGATATACATAATATGAGAATAAACTTACGCTACTACAATGTTGATGCGGTTCATTCATAGTTGTCCAAGTCTTTACAACATCACCATACAACTTAAAGATCACTCTCGCGTAGTCTTCAAAGTAATCTACCATTTTTGGATTACTCCACCCCCCTAGGTCCATTAGGGGTGTAGGCAAGTCCCAGTGGTAGAGCGTGACTACGGGCGTAATGTTGACTCTTAACAGCTCTTCGAAAAGGTTACGATAGTATTTGACACCTTTTTCATTTATGTAATTGTCAGATCCGTAAGGCAATATCCTGTTAAAACAATAATTTAATTTTAGTTTTTGCTTACAAAACTGCCAGCTGGCGTAGCATTTACGAAGCAAGCGTTTCCAAGTAAAATACTTCATTTACATTATAATCAATTTATAATGTAAATGAAGCAATCTGCGTCTACGCATTTGCGTACCAAGAAATATTTATAAATTTCAAAGAGCTATTTTATCACACATTAATAAATCTATAATTACGAATTTTATTTAGAATTAGTATTTTTTTTGTATATAGAAACTAATTTATATATATAAAAATATCATTTCGCAAGAGTGAATGCTATTTATAAAATTTTTTTTTTCCACTCTTGGGATATAGAAATCTAGAAACTATTTAGACTATCTAGACTATCTAGACTTATTTAGAAATCGTATAAAAATCGATAGTAGCGAGATTTGTAATGAGTATTTTTAGTCGAAACGGCCAGAAACTTTTAACATGGTGCTCAATAGAACCAGCTAAACTGTAAAAAGTTTGAGTAGTATCACTCTACTACTTGAGTTGAGTTGAACTTGAGTTTAACAATAAAAAATATGCGTTAAATTAAGATCCTTCTTCGTTTATTTTATTGGTTAAAAAATACAACAGAAAAATTTAAAATATTGATAATCATATGAGATGAACAAAGATAAGAGAAACACTATCAATAAATTATAGGTACAAGTAAAGTAAAGGTTGCTTATTTTTTTTTTGGGGAATATTTATATTGTTATAGCTTTGAGATTTAGAAGAAGTCCATTTACTGAATGATTTAGTCATAGTGGGTAGTAAATAGATATTCAAAAATAATTATTAAATTGACAATTCGTCAAAAATATAATCTTTTAAACTATAATCTGTAGATGATTAAAAAGAATATGTAAAATTTTAAGTATCTTATTTATTTAGTTGTTTTTTTTAAATGAGTCATTTATTTTAACAGACAAACTAGCCTGAACGTCATTGTAATTTAAACAGATCTAAAGATGGGCGCTTATGTTTCATAGGTTACTTTTAAGTTTTTATGACAAGTATTAAATCATCAGTCGTGCTCGGAAAGCCATAAACTAAGAAATTAACTGAACTGAACAAAACTTACAAAAACTTATCTAATGTTTATTTTTACTTACTAGAGTTTTAGTCTATTGCGAATAAGACGTTATTTTCAGTATATCTAATTCAAATTGATAAAGCTCACCTCGGCCACGACAGTGACAAACGGTAGTATTTAACTCCGAGAGACTTCACTATTATGACATCCTCCTTATATCGATGGTAAGAATCAGCGGCAACGTCTCCGTTAGAGCCATCTACAGTGAATTTTGGATGTTTATGTAAATAAGTATCCCACATATTTTCACCTTTTCCTGTAAAATTATGAAAAACATAATATGTATATTATTCAGGAACTAGCAGCCGACTCGCGGCTTCGCACGCTTGAACTATTGTGTTATTTAACATTATTGAGGGAAAATTGATTGGAACAACAATAACATGAGTCAAAATGATTAACTTGCAAAAGGTTTACATATCTTTCTTTACAACTTTTTTGTGTATTGCATCGTGTGTCCCAACTAACTCTGCTGATGACCAGAGCTTATCCCAAGCTATGCCCTAGTAAAACAATGTTTATACATAGATAGAGTACCAGTGCGAGGCAAAATTACCCTCCCTTGTTTATTGTTGAAATATTTATTTTATGTATTACCCATATTTATTTCAATCAATTTTTGAATATAACAGTTTCCTTTCCCAAATTGAAGTCATAGTTGGCGGCGAAATATATATCACATTTTTATAATTCAATGTTAATAACGATTTTTTTCATTTCAGCTACGTACCTAAATATACTAAAATGTTGTTTCTAGTAAAAATATAACAAGCATATTTTTATCACAAAATAAAATACTTAAGAAAGAAAAACAATAGGGTGTAATCGCTATTTTTGTTTAGATGGCCGTTTCTTATCCCAAAAAGCATAAATTATTCGTAACGCTCCAATATTAAAGACAAGTAAGTGCCACTTTCTTATTTTTTTAACATTTTTATATTTCACATTTTCTTAATAGAAATAAAATACAACACACTGAAAAATATTAAAAGTTTTTCTTTCTTTAAAAAATAACAAAAATGTTTCAGTATAGTTTTCAGAATTTTTCAATTAATAAGCAAATTTACATAGAATCTCATTTAATTACGGCTGTCTTGAATAATTGAACAAGTGTTTCATCTTAGGTAGGCCTTGTTATTGGTCCAACGGCCGGATCCTTTAGAAAGAGGTCTTCGTTTGTAAAGGGCTAATTTCCGATAGCATAATAATTCAATTGTGTTTGATAATATGTACTGTTCAATACCATAACTTGTTTAGATTCTATACAGATTCTATATTTCACTTAAGCACAAGTAATTAACAATTATCGACACATTTGTTTTTTTTTAACGTCACCCTATATCCCGCAAACAACAGGGTAAGTTGAGGGAACCTAGTGTCAAGGCACTCTGTTCTGGTGAATGCCTCCAAAATTACGCGTAAAGTTGTTTACGCTGAGTTCTGGAGGCATTGCGTTTAGAGTGTTGGAACTAAACTAACTAAGCGAAGAAAATGGAAATATTCAATATTTCATTTCCTCGAGTGGGAATCGAATCCGCAACATGCACGCTTTGTGCCCACGACTGTTTTCTTTGTTTAACGATACTAAACTATACGCTAATTCTGACATATAACATAATCACTTTCATCCTCCATTTTATTTGTACACGGAAAATGAAAGTCATATTTTATCAAAGTAAACCAATTATATAAAGTTAAAGTACATTGTATTGTTCACTATTATCTTTACAACAGCTGTTTACATTAAGTCTATGTTATGAAATGCTATTTTTTATTGTTGATTGTTTAACTAATTTTCTTATGAAAAAAAGAAATTTCTTTTTTCAATAAATGGTGCCTCTAAACATTTTTTTCTTCTATTTATGTACAGATATCGATACCAATTATTCTTATCTAAAATATGTTTATATTTATTTACTTTATATTTTAAGAAAAAAGCTATCCTCTGAAAAATAATTATGACAAAAACCCAGACTAATAACAACATAAGGATTTCCACAACAACACCGAATTTTTTTTCGTATTAAATCAGCAAGAAACATCCCACCGAAAATGTTTATTCTATTTTATTACAAGATTATTGTATTCTGCCCATACAATCCGTCTCTCTCGATAATTAGGTGTCGATTACTGGGCTACGATGTTGAAAAATGGAGACTCTCGATTGACTCTATTTTTCTCTCGCCTGAATAACATAAGATAGACGCAAATTTAATCTAAGGATTTTTCTTATTATTTTTTATTTTCTTCCCGAGTGACTAATACGCAAAAGTTCTGAAATCCTATGTTCAGTGAGGCCAGGACTCGTCGACCATACTATATACTGTTATACGTTATATACAAAATTATTAATATTAGATTTTAAGTCTTAAAAAGATTGAATAATGTATTTTTTCATATTAGGGAATTCATGAATTTCGTAAAATCTATTCTTATTATTAATATCTATATTTCTTTCAAAATTTTAACTTTTCAATTATATTTTAGTTCATAGACTTACCATCTTCATTCCAACCGCCTTCAATTTGAAACGCAGCCGTCGCCACCCCAAACATAAAATCATTCGGAAACGTGTAGTTGCTCACCTCATTACTACTAACGAACGAGCTCACTCCTTTTGTTATACATAATAAACTGAAAAAGATATAAAATTATGTGTAACATTTTAACTCGTAATATAAAAAATGTTTATTTTGTTTAAAACGTACAAATTTCTTTAATATTTACGGGCCTTTACTTTATGGTAGTGTCAAGGTATTTTGAACTTAAATAAGATCATTATAATTAATAATAGTTTTGTATGCATTATCGCTTATCGATAAATTTTGAATAAATAATTTATTTTAGATGGAGATTTAATACAACAAGAACATTTATTCATAAGTAATGCCTATTAATAATTAAAGTTAAAATATAAAAAAGTAAGCATGTATAATAATTATAAAATCACAATTCACTTATTATCATTTTAACATTTCTTACATAAATAAAAAATAATAAATAAAAAATAGTTGTTTAATAATATCACACATTAATAACGTGTTATTATAAAACTTTATACTGAGAAAATAAACGTTTTTTTATTTTTTTTTACCTGAAATAAGCTATAATAGCAACACTATAGACGACTCTACTCCGGCTCTGCATTTTGAAAACTAAAATACAGCACCTGTCTATGAGACAACTAAATATATAATAATAATTATAATTTTACGCAAAACAACCTTCCGCTTAGGGAATCTCATTATGATTTACTCGTATCACAGGTGACAAAAGTATACTTCCTAATATATTTTTGCATCACGATGTATTCCGCATATATATATCCCGTATATCTCCTAAAGTAGACAGAGGGTAGTGTTAAGACACTCCGTTACCGTTAAGGCGCTTCTGTTTACCATTTTGCCAAATTCTGGAAAAATATTTGCTCCGAAACATCCGTTTTCAAAACAAGAAAGGTTGGAATTTCTTTAGGCAGTTAATGCCCTACTAGATCGTGGCTAATATCTGACTTACTTAATATCTCTATCTATTGTTCTTACGACTAGTTGATTTTTTCGAAATTGAGACATTAAAAAACGTGACAAATAAATCGAATATAAGTAAGAAATAGTGATGAATATTTCGTTATAAAATATACTAGAAGTCATGTAAGCACTAAGCTACCGTAAAATTTGTGACGTCAAAACTATTATTCTCTGACAAAACAATATCTATTCTAATTATATGTCACTCCTGTGCTGTCAGCTTCTTGGGCCAAATTTAAAGATTGTGGTTGTTCTTTATCTAAGGCGTTCTTATTACTAACTAACTAGCACGTAGTTCAGCACTAATCATTGCGTCAGCATCACGTAAATTTAAAGATTCCTTCAAGTAAGGTTATAATTTGCAATTCGCATAGACATATGTCACGCTTCACGCTTATGTCACGATAATGACAGTAAAAATAAATAGCATATTTAAAGCGTAGCTGTGCTAAGAAAATAACAAAAAACGTTAAATGAATAGACAGACAAATATTATGTATCTACATCGGTATACACAACGTAATCTATATATATAAAAGGACTTGTCCTCACTGACTGAGGTAAGACGCGCGCACAGCCGTAACCGCTGATGGTAGAAACGTGAAATTTGGACAGATATTTACTTTCGTAATCTGGACATCCACTAAGAAGGGATTTTGAAAAATTTTTAACCCTAAAGGGGTTAAATAAGGGTTCAAAGTTTGTATGGAAAAAAAATTAAAAACACGTGTTAATTGTAAAATTAACAACAACATTAAAATTAACAATTAACACGTGTTTCATCGTTTTCTAGAATTCTCTCCCTAAGGGTGTAAATAAGGGGTTGAAAGTTTGTATTGAAAAATCTTTAAAACGCCACCGATTATTATAAAATTTTAAATTTAGACTCTTAAAAATATTTCATTGAACACATGTTTCGTGGTTTATTAAAATTCACCCCTAAATACGCAAGCGAAGCTGCGCGCGTCCGCTAGTATAAAATAATCATAATTTTAAAATTTCTAGGCATATTGTATAGCAACCTTGAACAAAAATAAATACTGGATGCGTGTTATCTTAAAAATTGTTGACCAAATGAGTTAATTAAAAAACGAAGGCTTAAAAAAATAATATAAATTTCTTATCGTTTTAAAAATCCGGCAAACTATGCAATTAGTATTTTGACAGTTGCCGGTCTCTAGTAGAAGTCATTTGCAAAACTTGTATAGGATTGAATTTGAATAAATTTCTTGTTCACAATTATCGATTAGATATGAATAAAATTCATATACGGAAGTAATAATTATAATTATATATTTACGTAATTTTTACCCTTTATTTACATAAAAGGTATTTATAGATACAGCCCGAGGTTAGGTCGTCGTTGCGCAGAGGCACAAGGTGTGACTGTAACGCGACGGTTATGGGTTCGATTCCCCCTCAAGGGAATGAATAATAATTATTATTTTTTTTATTTCTTTGCTCTGGCAACAAAGCAAAAGCTAGGTCTTGAGTTCCTCCATTCAACGCGCATACCTTTCTTTCCCTTTGTCTACCCTGTTCTATGTGGGATACAGCGTATTAAAAATACTAAAATCTTTTCGCAGTTTTTTTGTATTTTTTTTTATTTGGTTACAATAAAATTATATTCAATAACGGAAATTATTTTAATTATACAAACATTTTTTCTCGTAAGTAAATAATAATAACAGAAGTTACTTGATGTAACTGAAAAAACATTAAATATTTCAATTTCTAGTGTCTCGTTTATAACAATTATGTTTCAAGGCTCAGAGTTTTAAACACAAAGACATTTTAAAACCGCACATGAATCAATAATGTTATAATGTAACAATTTATACATATAAATATAATTGAAATGTCTGTCTGTGATTAGAAATTATTGAGATTTACAAGTGAATATAGATAGCTATTTACACGATACTAAAAGTTTGTTTGTCTGTCTTTCTATTTGTTTGTGAGGGTTAATCTCTGGAACAGCTAAACATTTTTACAAAATTATTATATTTTTATCTATTTGAGATGATGATTATCTAATTATTCATGAATTATGCAGCAGTGGCGTAGAGGAACTGTAAACGTGACAGATGTGGGTTCGGTTCCCACTCTAGGAAATTAAATACACGATATTTTCATTTCCTGACTCTGGTAACAAGGCAAAGCGCGCTTCCAAAATGAAAAAAATATATATATAAAAGGAAATTAAATATATCTGAAATTAAATCAAATCAGTTTCACGGCAGAGGGAACCTAGTGTTAAAACACTCTGTTCCGCACGTTCCACCGAATTCTGGAGGCATTGCGACACCAGAGCGAAGAAATGTAATAAATTTATAAAAATATTTAATTTCCTCGAGTGGGGATCGAACCCACAATCAGTCGATTTTGCAGCACACTTTGTATCTGCAGCACGATTGGTTAAATATATCGTTATTGAAAGAATTATTTTTGGGTCACTTAAACCAGGTGTATAATATTAGAATAATAAAGACATAAATTACAGAATGGTAAAGGCGGGTGTTTGTGACTCGCCCCCGTGTGAAACAGGTATAAATCAAAGAGGGGGAGTTCAAATAATGATTTATATTAACTCTTCCTTTTATTTACTTGAATTGGGTTAATAATGGAGTTTGCGTAGAAAATTAGAATAAGGTACGTCCGCTAATTGCGACATTGATAAATTTTAATATAAAATATTTGCTTTTGTATTAACTTTATGCTTAAGACTTAGTAATGTTGTTATAATGTTTTCAAATAGAAAAAGATATAACGTCATAGGAAAACATTAATAGAAAATTGCATACTTTTATGAATTAAAATAAATTATTATCAATGAACTATCATTATTTTGCATAATATAAAGAATTTTACTTAACATCAATAATTAACTTATAATTGAAAATTATTTTATTTCCAAGTAACATTTATTTGTGCTCGTAAATCAACACACAACTACAAAAATCGACAAATAGAGGCACACTTAAGGCAATTTTAAAAGACAATGTTTATCTAAAACAGCTTATATTATATGGATTAGCTAGGTACAATAAAACAATACTAGTTCTGTTCTTTAATTATGACGTTTCGAGCGTGACAGTTGAGGACGTAATCATTTCACTAATGTCACGCTTAATGGAGAACACGCACACGAAGAAGGCTGTATTACGGGTACAGCACTAAATGATAACAGCAAATAATGTTTTATAAATAAAATTTAAACATTTGACATCACATTTAGATTTTAAATATTGAACATTGACAAACAACATAATTATTAAGTTGGAGTTGTTTTAAAAAGAAACTAACTTTTTCTTTTTTTACATATAAATGATTACATAGAAGAATTTCGCGGAAAGTGTGGAGCGGAGAGTCTCAACACTGCCTACACTGACACGCGCAAGGTAAAGCGAGAATCTGAACAAAAATTATATAGAGACATGGGTGAAAATATGAGAATGTCATATATTTTTTTAAAAGTTTTATCCAGGAGTAAATGAGGGTAGCAAAATAATTTTACCGTAAAAATAGTTCCATAATAGAAAGTTAGTCTTGGCAACTATCCAAAACCATTAATTACCAACTTTTGATGACTTCGAATAACACACGGTTTATAACTTGCTGGACATTTTCAATTAAAAGTAATTGTTTTTTTTTTTTCAAATATATATGTATATTCAAGATAAAATTATATAGATCACAAGTAACAATGTATATATATCTAGTGTTAAGAAACTGGGTTTCCCACTTTCCCTCCTCTGTCTACCCTACTGTGTGCGGGATACAGATTGAAGCTGATTTATTAAAAAAAATCCGTATAAAAATATGTCTGATTCTGCTTACTATAAAAACAGTAGAAACACTATAATAAATACCAGTATCGCGTGCTTATTCACCGCGAATCATTACAAGAAAATGACTTAACGAGATGTAAATATATACTAAATGGAATATAAGGTGTATAATTTTTTTTATTTCAAATGAAAACTAAGTTTTAAGTTAATTAAATCTTTTTAATAATTAGTGATTTTTGTATTAAAT
>JAKRZM010000777.1:31716-78812 GCA_036379175.1 Heliconius cydno galanthus | reverse complement strand
CAAACAAACAAACAAACAAACAAACAAACAAACAAACAAACTCTTCCGCTTTATTATATTAGTATAGATAGTATAGATTACATGATTATACTATCTTCAAATGCATATATATACCAGCGTTTTATATTTCCATTACATGATTATTACGCTAAAACATGTAGTCTATCAAAGAAAAAGAAGAAACATGTGACAATAATAAAAGTGAAAAAGATAGAGTACGTACGTTCCGTATAAAAAAACAAAGAACAAAAATCGCTTAGCTAAGTTGCAGATTTATATCGCAGTACTACATCACTCCTCTTCCGGAAATAAACTTGTCGGGAAACAGCGCACCGAGTTAGCAATTCACGCTATATTTATGACGGTACAACCTACATCGATTTAGCGTTTTAAAATGTGCTGACTTCTGTTTGTGTTAATATGTTCTTAATATTTTCATAAATAAAGACTATATTATATAGATTGTAGGTGTCAAAAATCAAATTTATTTACTGTATTTTACATTTCTGTAATATTGGACGCTTTTAAGATCTTGTGATGCTTGCACAATTCTTTTAATATGCGATTTGTAATGTCGACTCTACATGGACGGAGAGAAGAATTTAAATTAAGTTCTAATTTATTCTCTAAACTTATAAGAACCTAGAAACCCTAGCAAGCAAGCAGTGTTTTAAATCGTTGTTAAGATATCCATTAGGTAATAAGTATGTAAATGTCCACTTCAAGGTTGACCCAACAAATGAATCGTGCTGCGCCTTGGTATATCTTATTTTATTTGTGGAAAAAAGTGTTATCACTCAAATCAGCCTCTTCGGGTCGATTGCCGTATATAGGCCTCCCCCAGGGTGCGCCAAAGCTCCCGATCCTCCGCCTTTCGTCTAACCCATTGCCATTTCAACATACTAATTCTGCTAGCGACGTCGGTAACTCCGGTCCTTTTTCGAATAACCTCATTATTATTAGAAAGTATTAAGTTTAGAGAAACATTAGAAATAACAACACATTTGAATCAAACATCATAAAGGACTGAAGACAAAGTTGCACATTCAAATACAGTTACATTTCCGGATTCGCTGGCGAAGCTGTGCAACAATATCCTAAGTTATTTAGCAGTGCTACTAGATCACTGTCATCTGGCTAAACAGTTACAATGAACGATAGACACGAAGTGCCTACGTAGTACTAATTTGTTCTAAGATATTCAACTATCTACAAAGTAAATTCCAATATAAATGATTACCTATTTGAATAAAAAAAACCCGTTAAGTGCGAGTCGGTCTCGCTTATTGAGAGTTCCGTATTAATTTCAAGATTGTAGGAAGTATATTTAATAGGAATTAACAAACTTAAATTTGCGGATATATACACTCATTTTGTATGAAAGTAACTACAAATATAAGTTTGTAATATTTTTTAAATGCCCGCAAACTTCAGTTTGTCAATTGTTGTAAACTGCACGTCCTTTTGACTTACAATCATAATATTGGTATATGAGTGATGTGGGGGGGGGTGAGAATATCTTGCTAAAAACTAGTAACAGTGCAGACATTCACCCCGTACTCGGCTTTTTTATGAGCTTCGGGGGGTGATCTAACCCACAACCAGTGCCGTTTATAGTTTATAGTCGTTGTGCCCCTGCGCCATGATTGGCCTCACATATTCTATTATTTCAGAGTATTATAATTTGATTTTTATTGTTTTAATATTCTAATTATTATAAATGTAAGGTCTAAATAAGTTTCTTACTTAATAATTTTAAATTAATTATATTGCTTAATTTTAGTCTATAATAGGGTAATGTAAAATATTATGTTGTTATGTATGCTATAGCAAAGTAGTAGTATAAAAAATATTTTTATATTTTTACCAGGCTTTTGGAGGAATTTTGCACCAGGAAGCTGTGTGTGTTTTCCTGCTTCCGGCCCTATTCAATGAGATTTCCATATATATCTACATATATGTGTTCATTCATTTCATAATACCAATACAAACCATGTACGCCACGCAGCTTATTACTTTTACTTTCTTTTTTTCTCATTGCCTTATATTTATTTAAAAAAATCAATATACGAAATTTATTATTATGTACTTTTATAAAACGAACTTTCAATAGGTTAATATTATCAGCATTATTGACTCTTTCAATAACTTTGCCCTAACGATAATCACATTAACTTAGAAGAACAATTTCCCCACAGAGCCATGTGCTTTCAACGATCATAATATCATTGGAACTAAATTGCTAAGATCCTTGTGAAGGTTGGGTTAAATATCTTGGTTATCCTGTAAATTGTAAAAAGAGTGATTTTTATAAGATTTTATACATCGATTACACTTTATGGCTATAAACGTATAAAAAAATTGGCTTCACGCTGTATCCCGCATACAGCAGGGTAGACAATGGAAACCTAGTGCTAAGACATTCTATTCCCCATTTTCCACGTAATTCTGGAGGCATTGCGTATTGAGTGGCAGAATTCAACTATGCACTTGTCTCGACACCAGAGTTAAGAAATGAAAATATAAATTTAAGTAAATAATTAACTTCCTCGAGTAGATATCGCATCTACAATCAGTCGCATACACTAGTGCCGCTGCCCCATCTCTCCGTATTCTGTTTTTATTCCGTTTAAGATCTAGTAAATAATAAATGATTTAATTTATCTTGGTTTCAAAATAAAATAATAAATATTATGGAAAGGATAGTTTTAATTTTAATTAACCTTTAGTGAGTTTAAGTCGACAAACGATATTTAACAATTATGACACAAATGGTGAATTAAACAATGCTTCCTACAATGACAAATTAATAGATTTGTACTGTTTGAACAGTTAATGAATTTGCCCGTTTGAGTAATCATACCGTTTGTTTACATACAGCCTAAGACAATCATCGGTAGTCAAAATTAAATATTTTGACAGTAAATTAGAGGTATATGACAAACTAATATACTAACATGATAACCTTCAAAAACCGCGTTTATCTCCACCTCAAAGGCCGGCAACGCCTTTGTGACTCCTCTGGTGTTGTACGGGGTCGTGGGCGGTGATCACCATCAGGTGACCCGAATGCTCGTTTGCTTTGTCCTTTTTCCATTAAAAAAAAACTAGCCAAAACCAAAAAACTACTACATAGGATAAAATTTATAAAGAGTAAAATAAAAAAAAAACAGTTAGGTGTGAGTCGGGCGCGCCCACTGAGGGTCCCGTACCAATTTTAGGATTGATTAATAACTACTTAATTTATTTGTAAGTGAACCTACAACTAAAATAAAAATTGGCGAATTCAAATTTACAGATATCAGATATTTTTACTTGTGATGACTAATTATTATTCCAATTCCCGTTTATTTTAATAGAAACAATTTTACATACACAAGATGCGATTTCTTTTTCATCTCAGCATTTATTTCTGATTCTAGATTGACCTTTTTATTCGAATTCGAATTGATAACCTCCTTTTCTTACAGAAGTCGGTTAAAAAAATAGATAAAACAGAACCAAAATAGACTATTTGCATACAACAGAAGATATTTCATATACTTACATATTCGTTTGTAACCATTGGCTTCTATATATTCCTTTTATGACGTTTGAGTTACCGTATCATAAGCTGTATGAAATGGCACGTGGCCTGAAAATGTTGCCCCATAAAACCTTTTATAGCACACAAAGTGTTGTCAAAGTGTTGTCAAGCACACTTGTGTCATTTATTGTGATGTCATGCCGGGTCACTTTCATCTAACTCCATAGGATTACAATTTAATAATAACACTAAAACTAGCTTTTGTAAGCTAATTATAATGGTATATGTTTTATATAGAACAAATAAAGATAAGGTAAATAAAAAAAGAAAAATATAATTTAAAAAGCTTTATCATCAATGAAAAATAAAATACATTTAAAAAACAAAAGTCCATTATTTCGTTATTTAAAACTTATTACAAAATAAATTACTGCCACGAATCAAAACAACGGAAGGGTGGTTGAAATGGCCTAATTAAGAGATAATTAACAAAAATCCTTTTTAAAACATATAAAGTGAAAATTCGCTTCCTCTTAATTGTGTAACTGTAGGGTTTAATTATGAAACATCGGGATAAGGTACAGTGTTTCGCATGCGTGAAGCATTCTGTATTCGGAAAATTCAGTTTCATCTCAGATTGTTGGCAGGAGGGACGTCCCTCTGGCGGCGAGGTCGCGGTCGTAAAGTACACGTAAATTTTATAGCTAGTACTAAAATTGTGTTTGAAAGTGCAGTGCTATATTATTCATAGTATAAAAGTGCGGAACGAATTGATGTAAAATTTTTAGATATTTCAGTATTTGCTCTTAATTTATTTATTATAATTTTTTAGAATATAAATTTAATTTTATGTGAAATATTCTATTTAAGTATACTTCTTTCTATAAGCCAATAGTATGTTTCTAGATTAAAAATACAAGAGCAAGAAATATGTGGTACAAACATGAGTCGTAACGTTTTATTGCGATTCAAGCCTCCGTTGTAGCGTTCATTGGGCCATGTGATTCTCATAAATATTCACCATGTATGAAAGTGTTTAACTTTTATGTATAATTTTATATGATGTAAAGTACTATATAACTTTTAAAAAAGAAATTCTGGAATATATAACTATAAAAAGCTTTAATAAGTAAAAAAAAGCTTTTTATAACATATTATAATCAGCTTCACGCTATATCACGCATTTAACAGGGTAAGTAGAGGGAACCTAGTGAGACCTTAAGACTCTCCGTTCTCCGCTTTCCACAATTTTCTTTGAGGCATTGCGTGTTGAGTGGCGGTGAATTTATAACCGGGCTTTAGCCTTGATGTGAGAATGAAGAAATGAAAATATTAATAAATAATAATTCGTTCCCCAGAATGAGGATTGAACCCACAACCGTCGTGTTCTTGTACTCCTGCACCACAATGGTGCATATTATATATTTTTTAAAAGAACCTATTTTTTCGACTCTACGATTAGCAAATATATTTTGGTGTAAGGTTACGTTGCAATCATTTTCATAACAATTTAAAGGCTTTACTGTTAGGTGGTAAGAGGAAAAACAATACAAAACAATATGTCTTACACATCCAATTCAGATAACTCGAAATGTCAGGATACTGATATTACAATAAGGATATACGGAGACTGTCCTTTGATATCCATACCTTTGACTCTCGTCTCGTTTGATTCTTGCTGGTATGACGATGTAACATGCTCTCAATTTAATTAAATAGACATTGATATGATTTCTATACTTACGCAGCAGGGTAAGTAGAAGGGCTAAAACACTCCGTCCCTTATTCTCCGCCGAATTCGGAAGGCATTGAGTGTTGAGTGGCGGAATTCAACACCGCGCTTTATCTCGACACCAAAGCGAAGAAATGAAAATATTAATCGGAATCTTTACACAATCATTACAGAGTGACTTTTACAGTCACACGTTTGTGCTCCTGTGCCATGATTAGCCTCATTTTAAAATTTATATTAAATTTATGAAAATTCGATATTTTTTCCAAACGTTCGATATTTTTAACAACGTCCATTTTGGTTTAATACATATAGGTATTAAAATATTGGTACATTTTATAAGTATGTATATCTAAAGATACACTAATATTTTTTATTTAAATAAACACACATTTTAAATTAGAACTCAAAGAGTAAGTATTTCAGTACTTATATTTCATAAATTATTCTACATAATGTTCAAGTTCAGAAGCTATCCTTTCATCTTAAATTAGTAATTTATGTAGGCTTATTAGAATAATATATTCCAATCAGAATAAATTAAACGCGGATTCCGAATGTTTGTAAGTTATAGAAATATTTCAGTACCTACCGTAGCAAAATTACTTCATAAGTTCCCAATCCGATAAATTTTAACGTGATCTCTTGGTTTTATTCTTTAACTTCAGGCATGACGCATGAGGTCAGTTGTGGCACAAGCGTTTAATTGAAAACGCGACAGGTTTTAGGTTCGATTTCCTCTCGAGGTTAAGCGTGCCGCTGCGTTCCTCCACCCAAAACGCATTGCCTCCATAAATCGGCGGTAAGTGAGCAGCAGAGTGTCTTACCTCTAGGCTCCCTCTGCCTTCCTTGCTACACGCGGAATAAAGCGTAAAGCTGAA
Source organism: Heliconius cydno galanthus (assembly GCA_036379175.1). Lineage (NCBI taxonomy): Eukaryota > Metazoa > Arthropoda > Insecta > Lepidoptera > Nymphalidae > Heliconius > Heliconius cydno. The sequence goes on along the minus strand of JAKRZM010000777.1, from coordinate 72,673 downwards.
AAAAAACTTTGGCATTCTACTGAATTTTATTAACCTACTTGAAATTAAATTTTCACAAACATGACAATTTTACGAAGCAGCGTGTTATTAAATTAACAATTGAAATTTAAATGATTTCGACCGGGTCATTGATTATTCCAAAGGTGTAAATCCAATAACTGCTTTTGGGCCTGCTTTATTTGTATCATATTTCTCAAATGCTTTTAAATGAAAATGGTTTCCTCAGATTATGACAATTTTAATTAACCGTCATTGCGCAGAGGCAAGGCAGAGGCAGATTGTGAGTTCAATTTCCACTTGAAGAAATATAATATTTAATAGTTTCGTTTCGTCGTTCTGATGTCGGGACAAAGTGCGGCGTTGAATTCCGCCACTCAACAAGCAATACCACCAGAATTCGATCTAAAGTGGGTAGTAGAGTATCCTAACACTAGGCTGCCTATGTTTACTCTGCTACATGCGTGATGCAGCTGAAAATAAATGCCGTACTGTCGTAAGATATATATAATCGTTACCCATTCAGTAGTTTTTGTTTCATTATATTAATATAGATAAAAATCAATTAAACCGAAGCGAAAAAATATATTTACAGCAAGTAAAAGAAAAAGAGGGAAAAAAGTATTTGGACAAATTATTAAAAATTATTAAATATATTACTTTTGATTGGGATTTATATCATTCACTGTCATAAATTTTAAACGTTGGATTTTCTTTTCAAAATTAACATCAAAGACATTTAACAGTACAAACATTTTAAAATTCATACTTAAATAATTATTTAGATTGTAAATTAAATAAAATAAGTATATAAATTCATATTAATTATACACTACTATCCTCTTTAAAATTCTATAATGATAATTTATGTATATTTTTTTAGAATAGCTTCCATTTCATTGAAAAGCCCAGGCATATTAAAATACTACATCTTAAATGAATATTTAAGCATTTAAAAGCAGTTTGTTAATCTAAGCAAAGAGTAAATAACGATCTCGCTTCAATAGAATTATAAAAATTGTTATATATTCGAGAAAATGGTTTCGCTTTTCACAGCACTAATGCCTAGTTTTAATTAAAAGCTACACAAGAATCACTTATAAGTTTGGAAGTACCTCGTTAACCCGGATCAAAATTTGAACCAATTTTGTCATTAATATTTTAATTTACTAAAGTTATCTGTCTATCTCTTTACCATGTTTTAATTAAAAGTTAGTGACTCTACCACTGCGGTGGGTGGATTCTATGAAGTATGAAATAGATTGGATTATTAGCTTTGGCTATCTTTTTCTTATGTTCTACAATAGATTGTAAACTTTTAAACTTCTTGATGATGATGGTGATACTAGTGATGACGATGAATATAATAAGTTAATATATTATTATGTAAGTAAATAATACTTCTCGTATATGATTTTTGTGTAAAAACTTTACAATACTTGAAACTAGTTAAATTAAATGAGTTCCTGGGGGTGGATTCTGGGCAACATAGAGGAGGTTCCCTTTCCACTTTACGTAGGAGACATGTGAATATAACAATTTTTTTTATTATATTTGAAGTAACAGCATTATCAAGATGAAAGAGTATAAATGTATAAGGGATAAATTTTAAATGTTAAAAATATTGGTTAAGGGAGAAGATTAAGCTAAAAGCTATTTAATTCTTCAATTTTAGCGTGCTCTAACGTTATCCGGCCATGAAACGTTAAAGTTTGTTCGCAACTGACCAAAATCTTACCCTGCAGTTTAAATTACATGCAAACTTGCAAAGTTATCTTAAGTTCACAGATTTTGAACAGAAAACTAACACAATATAATTGTATCCAATTCCCAATTATATTTTAAACTTCTAATTAAGATTTGTATATTATAAAAGTTTTTTCATTTGTAGCCTTAAATGTTCAAAATTTAATTTTATAGGTTTAGTGAAACTTAAATGTTTTAACTAAATTGTTATTAAAAACCAAATAAACAATGAGGGTTCCGTATCAATTTCAGGTTTGTAGATCAAGAAGTAGATACAACTTATAGAAGTTGACAAACTTATGTTTGCGGGCATACGCACTGATTTTGTATGAAAACCACTACAAATATAAGGTTGTAATGGTTTTTTCATGAAATATCTAAATAACACTTTTGCGGACTTTTTCCTTTATTTGTATTGTAAATTCGCACTTTGTGCTAAATTTCATAACTAGTGGATCCTTGGGATGTTTTGATTACGCGGCTAATTTGATACAGCTTTGATGCATAATTGCAGAAAGCTCTAGAATTGATGCATATGTGCATCTTTTGAATGCGTTGACTTAGAAGCTTTATGTTTTCTTTGCTAATAAAATTGCTTGGACATTAAATTCAGGTTGATACCTTCACGCAATCTAGACATAAATGGTTTTGACAGACGGATAGACGGACATCAAAATGATCCTATAAGGGTTCCGTTTTTAGCTTTTGAGGTACGAAACCCTAAAAATACCTCATAAAAGATTGAACTATAAAAAGTAAATAAACTATACATATACATCGAACTAAAAGTGCAGGCATTTTCAAGTCAATGTGGATTTAATATTCTTTTATTACAAGCTACCTTTCAACTTTTAAAAAACATAATACCTTTTGAACCAATAACTCGCAATACTGTTAGTATTAATTTATACTCCAGGGACAAATTTGAACGATCGTTTGTAACGAAATTATATTTTTTTCACGAGTTCTTTCATTTTAAGCACTGCTATCGATATGACGGGGTAACAATTTATAGGGGCCATTAATCACTTTATAGAGACGCCTGTGACATTTATACCTTTGGAACTTTACCATTCCTAAAATAAGATTTAATTTCTAGCTCTGTTTTTTGAGATATTTTCCTAGGGATTTTCATATAATTTTCGTATATTATGATCTAAATGTTATATTTATTACGGTCTAGGACTTCTATAAAAAAAGCAATGGGGAATTAAAATCCAAATATAATGTTTACATAGAACAACTATAATGTGGAAGTGTCAGTGAAATGTGATAGTGGTGATGAACACAGTATGAGCACGTGGATGGCGCTGTTCGGGCTAGTGTGGCTGCTGCGGGTACGCGGGTCTTTATGCGGGTGCACAGCTTGCAAGCATGCTCGCCTGGAAACGCAGGATGTCAGATGTAGAAGAAATTCCAGAGCTTCGAGCTCACAGTGCCTCGAGGAGCAAGCGACAAGCACGGAGTGTCCTAGCCCTGATGAACGGGCCCCGTTTGATGTCATCGCGTTACAACAGTACACCCGTGACGCTACTGTGCAAACTGACTTTGATGATGATGATTTAGAGGATTTAGACAAAATAGAATTGCAAATCAAAGAAGAATGTAAGTTATTCATTTTTACCTTTTTTTATCTATAAATATTATGATTTTAGGAACTTGAAGTAAAATGACGATGTTGCCGTAATTACCTCAATAGTTAGTTTAGTTATACATTAAGTAGTATGAGAATAGTCGCGACAAGTTGATAGATTTCCACCCGAAGAATTAAATATTCAATATATTCATTCCTCTGGTGTCGAGGCAAAGCGCGGCGTTTAGTTCTGCTACTCAACACGCAATGCCTCTGGAATTTGGCGGAAAGAAAGAAGCAGAGGGAGTGATTTACACTAGGCTCTCTCTGCCTACGCTAATGCAGAAAAAAAAAAGTTGTAGGTATGTATTAAATAGTCGTTATAAGGTCAACTGTGAAATATAAACAAAAACAAGCGTTTTGTAAATTTATCAATGAATTAAAAAGCTTTCAATTTTCAATAGCTATATTACCTTAAGCCTTTCAATTTTAGATGAGATAAAATTGGTTGTACGTAAATAGAATTTCTAATTGATTAAAAAGAGTTGGCTCCAGTTCAAAATATTTAAAATTGATATTTATATATAAGACTAAATCATTTATATATCCAAGGGCTATTTATCTATGTAATAGACCCCATAACGATTTTATTTTTGTTTGTTTGTTTTATTGTGTGGTTATAAACGGTAATCTCAGTAACGGCTTATTTATACCGCTGATTTAAAAACAATTTTCACTTTAATATTTTGGCAAACTTCCCTTAACGTTTTAGTGTTTATTTTAGTTCATAAATAAAAAAAAATTGACAATATAAAGTACTCGGTACAAAATAACTATTTTATTAAATTGAATTGGTTGAATCTTTTGTTTATCTTTTGTTTATGTCTTGAAACTGTTTTTAAATAGATAATGTTATTATGTTACGAAACTAATGTAGGTGAGCACATAAATAATAGTATAGGCTGTAATTGTATTCAAGCAGACGAAGCCGCGAGCGGGTCGCTAGCTTATAACGAGATAAAAATGATATTTTGATTAATTTTGTCTTGTAGTACTTTACCATTTTAATGTAAATCTTTATAAATAATTTGAACTTAATCACACTTAGGGATTTATCTTTTACAATGAACTCTACTATAAATTTTAAAAAAGCTTTTACTATTCTTCAATAAGATCTTTTTTGTTGGGGGGATTATGAAAAATAATTATTTTACAGCTTTTATAAAAGCTTTGTAACATTTGCAAATCATTATTTACTCAGATTTAGAATCACATTCTCTTTGGACCGTTGGTTTAATTAAAGCGAATACCGAAGAAGAACAAATATAGCAAGTTTAAGTATTTAAAATATTTTAATCTTGAATCGAGGCCTACGGGAACATCAAAGTGAACTGTTGTATAATTTCTTGTTCATAATATGTAAATTTGTACCGTGCTTTGAAAGCTTATCACCACAAACGTCGAAGCTTTCCTTTATATATTGGGTTACTTTATATAATTTTAATTATGTGTTAGATATTGCATTCAATAGAATAGGTGAGTCAGAGGCTATGTCATGGTAGGTCTTCAGTCGTATGACTGTAAGCACGACAGGTTTCACCAGAATTCGGCGGGAAATGGGAACGAAGGTGTCTTAATGGGAACAGAGTGTCTTGTTAGTGCTAGGGGTCCTTTATTCTTAATTGTTATGCTATCATGTCCGATGGCCAAATTAAAATCATAATAAAGTCAAGTTAGAGTCAGAGCTAAAATTAATCTTTTCTATTTTTCAGACGGTTATTCTCTATAAAACAATACAATTATATCTAAATTAAAATAAAGTCTACTAATTATTCGATTGAAGATATGTATGTTTGTGTATATTAATCTTGAAACCCAATTTGGTTGAAATGACTTTCTTTTGTCTCTTGTTAACAAACTTCACAATGAAAACAATTTATAAGCTTATTTATATTTTATTGTAAACGACAACTTTAATTAAAAAAACCTTCCTCAATATACGTATATCTAATATAACATATTATAGACCTATATGTAGACAAAGGGAACCTAGTGTTAACCTCTGTTTCCCATACACTATAAAGTATAATACAGTGCTTTTAACTAATTAGCTGATGCCTAGAAATTTTAACTAATATTATTTAGCTATTTCATTTTTGTTATAGACATTCGTATATAGAGCACATAATAATAGTATTATCAGACCTCGCTCGTAGCTTAATGTAGCTTGTAAGTATTGAAAACAATCCGCATTTCATTTTACCTTCCCATATTGATATTTGCCTACATATGGTACAAACAATTGAAAATAAACATGGGAAACAATCGATTCGAATTTACATACGTGAACTAACGTTTTTCATATTCAGTGAACATTTTCTCCTAAATAATTCTATCGGCTTTTTATGCATACGTAAAAGAAATATTCTAGCCTAGAGTTACGGCCTCAAGTTGAATTAAAATAAAATGAATAAAGCTAGTGCTCTGAAGACAGTACTATATTTCCCTAGAGGAAGTAAGACTGACCGACAGATATTGATCTTTAGAACAAAAAGAATATATATAAGAGCTATTTGAATTTTCTTTTAACTTATACTTAGAAAGATCATTTGGGAATAATGTGATGTTTTACTTCGTTTATATATAAAGAAAGTAGTGGACATGTCTTTCAATATCAAATACCTAGAGGTTTCTTTTCTTTGCTTTGAAATCTACGATCGAAATGTACTTTGAAAGGAAACACTAGTTACACATCAGATTAAGTATATCTGAAATTACGGAATTTTGTATAAGTATATGACTTAACAGACTGATAACTTATCAATAATATTGTCAATTTTGCCAAATTTTTGCCACCCTTTTAAGGCTATTTTTTTCTATATTTAACAACAAATGTATAGTTTTCAGAACAAGTTTTTTATGAACAAGTACTACTGTAGATACTAGTCTTTTTTTTCTCATGTCTTTTTTCTAAGTATATATACAAAAATATGTTTTTTACCAGGAAATCACGGAGCCGTAGATCTGAGTATGTAATTTTTTTTTTCTTTTTTCCTTAAAAAGTACGGAACCCTAAAAATATCTATAAATTAACATGGCAAAATTCAATGAAAATATATTGTTTTTTGTTTTTAAATCAATATTTACAAACTACCTTCTAAAACAACAAGATATTCCGTTTTGTGACATCGTTTTTTATTTGCAGCGAACGTTAGCAACTACGAGAGCGGGCGTGAACCATCGACGCTAAGTCCGGAAATAGGGCAGAAAGTCACAGGAAGCTTCCAGGTACTGTAATACTGTCACTTATTTACTGAATGTACCATTTTGGTAAAAATGTATAGGTACATGATGAGAAGCTCGAAGCACTGTTTTAGTACGAAAATTTATGTAATAGATAATGTCAGTTGATTTAAAGTTGATTAAATGTTTTTATTTTAAAATAAATAATAAAGGTTTATACATTAAAAAACCTTTATTGGTCGCTTTAAAATCAATTTGAATTTTTTTTTAGTTTTTTTGTTAAATTCACACGTATCTCGCATATAGCGGGGTAGGGAGAGGGAATCTAATGTGAAAACATTGCAACAAAATAAAGATGTTATTCAAATATTATGATATTCTGTGTGATGATATAATGAACATGAAAATAGCAAGTAAATTACAATTATAAAATACAAATAAAAAGCCACTAATTAGTGACGCAACTGTATATTCATATAGGTTCAATAGTTCAAAAAAATTTCAAGAATAATGACATAATTGAAAATTTCACAATTAATGATGTGTGCCGTTATAATTATTTCAAAGTACGTGATTTACCTAGTTCATTCGCTAATTATGTCAACGGGTAACATACCCAGTACGCCAGTGATGATCGATAAAAACCAATCTAGAGGAAAATAGTTGGTCTATTTTTATTAAAATAATTGAGTCGGTTATTTAATTAAATGTATATATACATTTAATTAAATAACCGACTCAATTATTTTAAAAATGTTAACTATATTGTACATTGCCTTTACGTTGTGCTTTTAATAATATATTATTAAAAGCACAACGTAAAGGCAATGTAAATAATATATTATTAAAAGCACAACGTAAAGGCAATGTACAATATAGTTAACATTTTTACATTACCAGTGGTCGTAGGTTCGATTACCTCTCGAAGAAATAAAATATTTAACACTCTCATTTCCTCGCTCTGGTAACGAGGCAAAACGCGGCGTTAAGTTCCACCACTCAACACGTAAGGATTAAAGAACAAAAAATATTTTTATATTACTTTACCAACATGTTTAGTATTAGTTAGATAAGCAGGAATAAAAAATAAATGAATTTTCAATTTCTATATATTCTTATACTAAAAAAGCTGATTTTACTTAAAATTTTGATATAGCTTAAAAAATTACGTAAAATTTATATTCTACAAAACCGAACTGAAACTGAACATATGAACTAATTACAATACCAATTCATTATTCCTCTAACAGTATCTAATGCAGCACAGTACATCAAATCCGGATGAGGTGTGGGAAACGACAGATGTTGCTCTTGAACGAGGAGTTAACGGCCTAGGTCTTAGTATAGCAGGTAGTGAGAGTGGTGGCGACATCAGCATAACTAGAATAGCATCTAGCGGAGCTGCCAATGCCGATGGACGCTTACAAACTGGAGATATACTTTTGCAGGTAAAAATATTTCTTGTCTAAAAGTCTAAAACAATTAAATTCAAAACTCGAAGGAAAATTAGAGAATGGAGTCATAACTCTATGTTCTTACTGTCTCTCCACTTATGTAGGGAAAACATTAAAGGCATAGTCTTGGGTTTTCTATTCTTTCCTTATTTAAATATTCAATGCGAGTACATATTATGTCAGCACGTCAATCAAGGCTGTAAATGTTTTGCAAGATTTAATATCACTGTGTCTATTTGAATGGAAGTAAATAAGATTTTTTTATATTTTTGTGGAATTCAATAGTATTTTGTAATATTAGGCTCCTGATAAATTTGTTTAAAACGTTAGACTGTAAAATAATATCTATATAATAAATTATAAATATTTCAATACGAAAATAAAAATGTTTAATTAAATACGTATTTTTACCATTACCTATATTTTTATATATATATATTTATCTGATATATATATATATATATAAGTTTTATACTTTGTACCATTTAATTTCAAATAATGTAAAAATATTAAACTGAAAAGAAGAATCAATGACTTGCAATGAGCTACCGACATAAATATTAATAAGCTTTTTCTCGTAGTTTAAATGCCGCTATAAAACTCTCTTAAGTCAAATTTCAAAACTTTCTCACTGACGCGGTAAGAAATTTTGCAGGAAATTTTACGCTTTATTTTACTACTTAAACATTAAAAATTATACGCATTTATGAGTTGTTGTCTAACAATGAGGCTTATGCAAATAGTGCCAGATAATTATACCGAGCCATTAAGTACGTCTACCTTTTCGTAACTTTCAGATTTGTTCTTTTTTTATAGTTTCACGCCACATATAGCAGAGTAGGTTAGGCTAGTGTTAAAGCACTCCGCTCCCTAGTTTCTTGCCTTCAGAATTCGGCGGAAAGTGGAAAACGGAAGTGTCTTTATGGGAACGGAGTATCTAAAAACTAGGTTCCCAGATTCCCTCAGCTGTTTGTGAAATACAGCGTGAAGCTGAAAGAAAAAAAGAATTAATTGCTGTTCTTAATATTTAAAATAAGAACCTTTAAGAAAAATGTTAATTACTACAACTGTATCTATCATCATAGACAAAGAGAATGCATTTAAACACCATTCGTAGGCAATCATTAATCAGCTTCCGTCGCAATCTGATCTGTCCTTTGTATAAAGAAGTTAAACTATTCGCTTAAACTGATTTGGCGAATGTCCAAGACCTTTTTCAAAACCGTACAACAAAATTAGCTTAATTTGTTTGCTACGGTCTGTGAAGGCGTTTCTCAAACTTAATTTGTATTAAAAAGTTTGTTTCGAACTAGTTTTGTATAAATTATAGTCACTTATGTCTGTTCTTTTAATTAACTACGCTTACGTCTTGCTCATTTCTATTATTACTTTATTAGGTCAACGATACCTCGGTGGAGGGTGCCCCACATTCAGTTGCCGTTGACGCATTACAAAAGGCTGGGAACGTCGTTAGATTAGTTAGTATTAGAAACAGAATTAACTATGATACTCTTGATGCAGTAAAATAATAATTTGAAAGATTTTTTTAAAATATGAATGTAAAAAAATATTAAAATCTATTTTTGTATTAATTCTTATAATGTAAAATTTTACGTTAATATACTGATTTGTTTATAATCAAAAATATTTTAAGCTTTAAACTATGTTTAACAGAGAGTTAGAAGAGCTCGTAGACCAATGGTTGTAACGCTATGCCGAGGGGCGCGAGGTTTAGGTTTAGGCATCGCCGGCGGAGCGGACGACGCCGCGGGAGGAGAAGGCATTTTTATATCACACATCGCCATCGGGGGAGCTGCTCATCATGATGGCAGATTAAAATTAGGGGATAAAATATTAGCTGTTAGAGATATTAATGTAAGTATCTTTAGATATCTTCTTAAGCTCACTTAAGCTTAATGTTATATTATAGCCTAATTATAAAAAAATCTTTACATAAATTGCTTCTTGCTATGTTATTTTGATATATAAACCATATTACTATAAAGTTCTCCTGAATCCGTTCTGTAATTTTTGTATGTAAAAATGGAACAAACATCCATCCTCATAAATTTTCACATTTAGAATATTGGTATAGAATTTCATACTTGTATATATTGGATTTTATCATAAATAACTATAAAACATAACAATTTTATAGAGAATATAACTCGTTTGATTATAATTAATTGTTCTAGTTATTCACATTAATTTGAATTAGTAAAGGATATTTTGGCTGACACAAAACTTTACTCCGATTTATAGTCATGCCAAGGGATTGTTGGAATGAGAATTGGGCGTATATTCGTGCGAATCGATTAAATCAGTCGAGTGCACTCAGGAGGAAACGTTACAAGTACACGTAGCTAGCGCACACGTGTTGTTTGAACGTTAATTAACGGAAGGAATGTTATATGGATATCGATTTTTCCTAATAAACATTGATGTTTAATTAATATACTCGTATATCAATATTGTTTTAATCTCACTTTGGATAGTTTCACTCATTTCTACTATTATTTTAATATACAATATTTAACGATTATTTTGTATTTTGGTTTTAATTTTATGCCTTACTTTCTACATTATATTATAGAATGTTAATATGACAAAAAAATATATCATATGTCTTTTATATAGAAATTTTGTATTCAGGGAATTGAAACCCCATTAATAGGGGTGACTCACGCAATGGCTGTAGCTGCATTGCGAAGTACAGGCGACCACGTGACCCTCGTAGTATTACCAGCTGCTGGATCTATTCCACCAGTCGCCCGCACTGCGCCATTATATTCAAGTAAGTATCCATTAAACATATGTTTAAATTATATTTAACTAATGATTGCACAATTTTTGGAATATCAGTTTTCATAATAATTTCGATTTAATTCGTAAGTGACTTATAAATAATAAGAAAAATCTGCAATTATTTACGTACAGTCAATTTTTTTAAAAGATATAATTTTGACGTGTCAAACAAATTGGTTATTCAGAAACGTATGTGAGTTTTTACAGAAAGTGGATGTGCACTTGACGGATTTGAACGTGTTAATAAAAGAGCTTTTAAAACTGTATATCGATTTTGCTCAGATAAAGCGCCCTTTCGAGTTGTAGCCATGCAAAACTGGTGAGACGAAAATCCATTGAAATATTCGTTTTCTTTATTTATCTTGTTACGGATGTTTTAGATTTGTAAATTTTAAAAAACTGGAAGTTGGTCTCTTCATCCATCTTCCAAGGGTTACGTACCATTTTCATATTTGTAGGTCAACAGAAACGCGACATATCTACATAAAATTAGTCTAATGTAATGGTACGAATACACTACGACACTATACAGGGACACTATACGTACACTTAATGTATACATCGAAGGTTTCTGTATTATATGTTTCTGTACAAGCAAAATTTATTATGACACGAAAATTAATGTCAGCCGCTATGTGAACACTGTGTCCAAGTGTCTTGTGTAATTGAAAAGTTTCCAAACAAGTTTGACATTTTGAATACACCGCACCGCGCACTATAAGCGCATTATATTATCAACAGTTTGCGAGTGAACAATTCGGACAAAATTTCCGTACACTTTCAAATAGACACTACTCAAACACAACGAAATCCGAACGTAAAGAGAAACAGTATCTACAGTAATGTCTGACATTTACGTATGTTGGAATTTCTGTCTTATTATATTTTTCTTTTGCGTGTAACTTTTACTTTTACTAGTTGTAGGTCTACAAAAAGTATCCTATGCGTTTTGATTGCACAGTAAATTACATACATCGTTCATATACATGTATTTTGATTGCCATGATTTAAAAGCTAAATTGTTTTCTGTACTACAAAGGATCGTAGAGCTGGATATTTGATATTAATTTTAGCTTTTGGTCTTTGACATACTCGTACAGACAGACGAACAACAAGGTTATCCTATAAGTTTCTTCCTTTTGTGGTAGCGAATTCCGAAAAGCAAAAATATTATACAAAAATACAACAATGTCATATGTAAATGAGAATTATAAAATTGGCTTTCGATGTTGATCGAATACTAATTAATTTCATTCGTTTCATATCGATTTGTATCATCGTATTGTTGTGTAATATTCATGTATTTTATATGTAAACCTTTCTATTGAATGTAATTGTTTTTTATGATGATATAATTGATATTACTATTATAATAAATAGATTATTATTACTACATCTTTTCTAATCAGAGCGTAAAAATACCATTATTATTAATATAAATATATCATCGGGTTCAAAAGGACGAGAAAAGAAATGTCGAATGAATTTTAAAACAATATCATAGATATTTCAAGATAAAGCAATATTGTAATTTATATAAAAATCATCATCGAGTTATTATTTTAAAATCTTCTATTTTCACAAGGGCAACTTAAAATAATATATTTGCAGCGAGAACTCAAGCGACGTCGTGCTCGACGCTTCACGACCTTTCAGAAGAGGAGCTCAATAAAATACCAAGGTATTTTTATAATGCAACTCACGTTTTGTTGCAACGGAATGTATATTGGCACCTATTCAATATATATATGTATTCTTAGTTTAAATAACTTACTTCTGTTTTATTACTCATAAAATATACAAAATATACAATATGACGCTATTATCACATATTTATTACATTGTTTTGAATAAGTTGCTATTTATTATTAGTGATAATAATAGCTATATTGTATCAAGACTAGTTACTTTTCCTATTATAGTAGAAACTTGATTATCCGGCCCACAGTTATACGGATTCGCGATTATCCGGACCATAAACCGCGATAATTATTTTATACAACCTACTACGATGAAATCTAAGAAAATTTCTATGTACGTAAATTTTTAATAGACATATAACAATTTTGGTTTTCTACATACATTCGGTTATCCGGATTTTCGATTATCCGATTGACTTACGAGAACAATTACTCCGGCAAATCGAGTTTCTACTGTATTTAAAAATATAAACAATTAAAAATAAAACAAAATTTAAATACAACTGTAATTTTAATGGTAGCGAAATTGAATCTACATATTATATTGGAAGTAAAAATATTCATTAATTTATCTTATAAAATAAGCGAGCGTAATATTACGCGGAATGAATATGTCCATAGAATGAATAAATGGAGATGAGGACGCGATGTCTAGACTCTTTTGTAATCAACGAAACTGGAAAGTAAGTAAGAAAAACATATATGTTAGCTGCATCATTACACACGTACCTACTCTCGTACTATGTTTTTATTGTTAGATTTAGTATTTCGAGCTTTTTTTATGCGGGATATAGCTTCACGCTGTATCCCGCACATAGCAGCGTAAGCAGAGGTGATCTGGTGGTTAGTTCCACTGTCCGCCAAATTTTCGAAGCATGGCGTGTTGAGTGACAGAACTTAATTCCGCGCTTCTACTTGTTACTAATGCAAAAATTAAAATATGAATAAATAATAATTCATTCCCCCGAGTGAGAATCGAACTCACAACCGTCGCATTTACAGTCACACGCTTGTGCCACTATGCCGTTACGACCTCACTGTACTTTTGAGTTGAACGTATAAAAGTATTGCAAAAAAAAAAACATAATTGAACCGCAACCCATTGTTTATTTTTATTACTTGCATTTCGCATTCAATGTTAGTTTCGCTTTTGTTATATGGTTCACAATTGATCCGTTATCAGAGCATAATTGGATGCAAATGTAACAAGCGCCTACAATTAACGTAATGTGTTGTATTGAAAGTATTTAATTAATGTATTCTGTTGAGGCCTTACTGGCGCAGGGGCACAGGAGTGATAGATAGAGAAGAGGATTGTAACGCGACAGTTCAGGGTTCCATCCCAACTCAGGGGAATGTATTATTATTTATAAATATTTTCAATTCTTCACTCTAGCACCAAGGAAAAAGTCCATGTATAGTTTCGAAAAAATCGACGAAAAGTACGGAGCAGAGTGTCTAAACACTAGGTTCCCTTTGCTTACTCTCATATACGCGGGATACAGCGTGAAGCTCGTTGATCAATTAATGTATTATTCTTATGCAGATGTGTGCGCATGGTTCGTCTGGTACGGACGGGTTCGAGATTAGGAATGGACATTGTCGGCGGGTTGGGTGGCGAAGTAGAGGGGAGTAATGGTGGGGACGAGGATACTTGTGGAGTGTTCGTGTCCGGAGTATCTTCTGAAGGGGCAGCGTATGGACTTTTACATAGGGGTGACAGAATACTAAGTGTAGATGGAAGGGATCTCACTCGAGCGACACACGAACAAGCAGCAGCGGCTTTAAAGGTATTGATATAAGAAAAATTGTTTTATTTATTACAAATGATTTAAATAGGTGATAGCTTATCTTTGAGGCAAGTCGTGGAGCAAAGCACAAGTGTGATTATAAACGCGACAGGTTGTGGGTTTGATTCCCACTCGAGGAAATGAAATATTTAATATTTCCATTTTCTCCGCTCTGCTGTCTTAACACTAGGTTTTCTCTGGCTCCTCTGTTAAATGTGGGATTTAGTGTGCTGCTAAAAAAATTGAATACCTACACTTTTTTCTTTGAACACTATTTGGAATTCCAAATAGATTAATTTCAAATCCTCCTACAAACCACAATTTCAAATATTTTTAAAATCAAAAGTATGTTTTCCACTGAAATGAACTTAAATGCTAAACTATCTATGTTTCACGTTTCACTGCTGTTATTTTAGTTTGCTACCTTTTGATTTGATTGACATGCGTTGATTGGAACGCAAATATTAATTCTTTCAAAAAATACTCGCTACGATTCAATTTACAGAAGAACCAATTATTTCAACTGTATTAAACGACAGTTTGTCCTATAAACTGTGGCTTGCCAATATTGAAGCAATTATTGTCAATGATTATTTATTAAATAAAACGTGCATTTCCCATATAAAATATAATGATTATTTTTATATTATACTTATATTAAGAATAAAATAAATGCTACATTCGAATATTTAACAGAGTTTAAGAACTAAAGGCCTTAATAGTTTTTACGTAAGTGGAATGTATTTTAGACCAGCGTTATATAAAAGAAAATAAGGTTTATCTCGTAAAACCTAATAACGTGGACACAGCTGTGTAGATTGCCTGTTTTATTATATCTTCTCAGCATAATGGTGTAGTGGGCTAGTGGGGCACATATTTAACTTACATCGCCCACTTGATTCGATTATGGACAAAACTCGCTAAATCATTGCTATCTATATCAGGATAAAATTCATGGTTATTTATTTGAGCTTCACGCTGTATCTTGCATGTTTCCACTTTCCGCCGAATTCTGGAGGCATTGCGTGTTGAGTGGCGGAACTAAACGCCGCGCTTTGCCTGTACACCAGAGTAAAGAAATTAAAATATTAAACATTTCATTTCCTCGAGTGGGGATCGAACTCACCTTATATTAACTAAAATAACGAAAAAATATTTTTAAAAAAATTAGTAAGTAATATAATAATATAGTGATTTTTAAATAGTATTCTGGAGGGGCAGTAACTATAGCTGCACAATATCAGCCAGAGCACTATGAACGTCTGCGGGCAAAGATCCGGGCGATTAACGCAGCCGCCATGTCTCCTCATGCTCATGCTCGTATACCCACACACATACCAGTACGTCCTGATGTCCACGCCGTATATCCGAGGTAAGGGAATATTACAAATTTCTATGTAATTGATTTGGTCATAATTTAATATTAGGTAGGGTAGAGCGGAGTGGAGATAGTCGCCTAATTGTTTTGGCCTTAGAATATTTTCTTGTACAAAATATAGTTTGCGAGATATTTCGCTAGCTCAACGTACACCTATATTCGACAAGTCCCACATAGTATTTAAATACATAATATTATTATTATTAAAATAAATATTTGAAATTTACAAGGAGTATAGCGTTTATTAATAAGCAATACAAATAAAAATATTTTTGAGCTACGAGAATTTTCATCTTCTTTATCTTCGCGTAGACAAAAATACATTTCAGTTTTACTTAAGGTTAATCTATTGTTATACGAGTTAATAAAAACTGTCTGTACAGGTAATTAAAAGTATATTGTTTAAAAAATAAGACTACAATGGCAAAAATAAACAACATTGGTTATATTCTTAGCAGGAAAAAGTTATACTCACTATGTTTTGAAACCCCTATGAAAAATGTACAGTCAGCACCATGTTACCTCGCCTCTAAATATGAATAGTAAACAATTTTCCAGCTCTTTGTCCAACTGACGGAACAATATTTTACAATGGCAACACCTTATATTACATAGTGTTTTCATGTTTTTAATAATAAGGATAAAACGTTTTTATTATAGTCTTAGTACAAATAGTGCATAAAAGCATAAATTTTAATAAAGAGAAAAATAAATCATAAAAATAATTGCCAATTTTAACGCAATTTAAATTTCATCAATGGAATTATTAATAAGATTAATAATTATTATTGTTACAGGTAGCAGTAAAGTGGCTGTGAAATAGGATATTCTCTTTTAGTAACGTAGGTGGACATAAAAAAAAAATGGATTTATTGTATATTGTAACAGTTTCTATTTCACAGCGTTTGTACCTACTCGTACTATTATAAATCAACATTTTACTACGAAACTTGTATAGATAGATATCTTAATCAAAAATGTGCTTTTTAAATAATATGTTTACCTAACTGTGTTATTTTATGTTCTTCTTCAATCTCCTTTTCATCATTTTGATGTGTCATTGCGGTGTATATATCTAATTATGTATACTAAAGAGCTTTCTTCATATTTCTGGATCAATCGGGGGTCGTAATTTTTTTAGCATTTAGTATGTAGATACTACGTGTGGTATTTTTGAAATAAACAAAATTCTTGAGGAAGGTGGTGTAATTTAGTCAGTCACAATGATGTATTTAGTTTATGTAAATAGTATTTGGATGTTGAAATTAATTTATTTAAGTAAAAAATGTATAATTTATTTCTTTTTGTAATTGGTATTTTTTTTAATTTAGTACAAGTGAAAGTAAAACAGCACCAGAGTTATTTTCAGAAATAAATCGTTTGGGGCTTAGTAGCAATTTTAGTTAAGGGTTATTTTTTATTAACATTATTCTTAATTTATATAAAAAAAAAACGTATTTTAACAATAAATTTATGGTGGACTCAGCTTATTTAAGGAAGAACAATATAATATTACAAAAAAAAACAAAAACTTAAAGTATAAGTTTAAGCTGACCACTTTTTAAATGAAGAATAAAGTTTATTAAATGAAATACGACCACTTTATACATATAAATAAACTGACGAAAACAAAATAATTAACTCCAAATTTTTAAAATATCAACCGCACGAATTCTATAAGATGTAATTTATATTAATTACACTCTTTAAAATTATTAGTTTTAAGAATAAGTATGTATCATTGATTGACTCATTGTATTGATAAAGTTTTTGAACTGTGATACTAAAAATAAATGTAATAATTATTATTGACACTGTGAAGTTAAATATACATGAATATTAATAAATGGTATTTTAATTTTCCCCTTTCTTAACGTAAAGTTTGCCTGCTTGTATTTTTTTTAATGGAAACATTTGTATAAAATTAATAATATTAAATAAAAATACTTTTACAAATATATGTTATATATGGTGTTAAAAAAAATAAAACCGTCATCAAAACTATAAGCACAAACTTAAGTAAAAACTAAAATGTAGAAATGTTTATATTTATTTCAAAATAAAGATGATTAAAGAAAAATTAACGAACGTAATGATTGATGCTTATATACCAATTGACAACATAAAATCCCTTATATTTGCAGATATCGTTGAATTAATAACCCCTTCTTGTTTGACGTCAGAGAGTTCAAAAATCTACAACAGTACTTTTTGTAAAGTATGAAAACTTAGTACTACTACTTTTTACCTATATGCTTAATAATGATAAAAATATTTAAAATATAAGATTTAAAATACAAATCTTTTAAATATTTATTAATTTTATATTTAAAAAAAAAACTATTTATATAAAAACTATAACTTTTATTAAAAAACAAGTAAATTATTTAATTTTATAAGTCCTTGGTCAAAGCGCGTAATTTAATAACTTTAGTGTAAAGAAACGCAACCAGCGTTGAGTGCACTTTTATTGTTAGTGACTTTAAACAATATTTGAATTCTTTTTCATATATTTTCCGTTTGATATAAAATGTTGTATAAAAAAAACAAGCAACTTAAAAATTTCATGTAAACATTTTATTGTTTATTGAAATTTTCTCATTAGGTACTTACTTACATACCAAAAGTACAATTAAGCCCAAAACCATAACATTTTAAAAATATTTTTTTTAAACTGTAAATAATTTTAATTTCAGTGCAAATTCCATGGTAAAGTTTCTGGTGCATATTTTAGTGCAGTTTTAGATATGTAAAAGCAAACTTAAAGTTTTATTAGAACAAAGATATTTTTTTAAAACTATAACTTAAACTTAACTCACGCTTTATTCAATAAAACTTTTAACGTTTGACGTCGTTTCACCTCATAGCCTAATATTAGTTTTGGAAAATGATTTTACCAAACATATGGCTCCCATAATACTTTTCTCATGTATAATAAGAGAGAAGTGAGAACCTTTAACCACGTCAAGCCTGATGTTATACGAAATGATGTATCTTAATGGATGTCTTAACACTAGGTTTCCAGGTTCTCTTTGCCTACCCAGCTATGTGTATTTAAAAAAAATATCAAAATTTAAATATAGAGAAATTATTGTAATTTAATATATTAATTTCAAAAACAAAATGTTCTAATGAATTAATATTTTTTTAAACATACCTATGTTTGAACAATAACTGTTATAACATTCTCTATGAATTTTCAAATTTTAAATATTAAAATACACATATGCAGGCGAATAATATCTCTTTTGAGATTATTTTAATCTTTTAATTCACTGCAGATGAATTATGTGAATGGAAATATAATGTTCAAAGAAAATAATATAAGTACTTTAATAAATTAAAGTTACTGCATAAGTATTTTTCTATTAATTAATATGTAGCTTTGCAGTATACACTTATGCAGTAGATCACTGCGCAAATTTTAAAATATTCTCTTTCATTCTACAGGGTAAATGTAATTGATTTTTAACGTCATTATTTTGGGGCTTATTTTCATGTTATAAAAAAAATCGATGCTTTATAATTTTTTTTATCTATATATTATTATTTTTTCAAGTTAATACAATTTTATTATTTTATTAATTACCTGAGGCCAATCGTGACGTAGGGTAGAAGAAGCGTTTGATTATAAACGCGATGGATGTGGGTTCGATTCCCACTCAAGGCAATGAAATATTTAATATTTTTATTCAATCTTTGATCAACATGAAATGCATGAATTTGGCGAAAAATTATAAACTGAGTGTTATTACTAGGTTTCTCCTGTGCCTGCCCTGCTATCGTGAAAATAAAAAAAAAACATTATTTAACAGTGGTATAATATATATATTTTCTGATATACTACCATATTAATACATGTAAAAACAACGCAGCCTACGACAATTGTGACATCCAGATGAGAAGCATACATCTCGCAATACGGCCGTCATTAATCTGGCTAATTGATCGTATATACAATTTATAGTTTTCATCAATAGTGCTAACAAAGTCATAAAATTCTCAGCTGGCATCCATTACAGTTACACCCTCTGTGCGTACTGGTATTCATTTCATAAATACCGGGAGTTGCAAATCAAATTTTATGAAAATGTTAGTTTCAGAATTGTTATTATTGTTCTATTGTGTTAGAAATGTAATCCGAGTACATTTAGCGTATAGAGATATTTACATATGCTAATATTACAGTGTAACCCGTTTGTTAGTTCTTGTTGTATAGCATTACTTTATTTTGCTAAGCTTTACTTTTTTTATTTCTTTTTCTTCTTTTGTTTTGCTAAGCTTTCCCTATCCTTCTTTATTTAAAGAATACTTTAATCAATTGCCATGTTATAATATATATTCTGTTTAAAATAGAGGCTATTGTGATACAACTTTACCTGCTTACACTCTATGAGCGTTTGTACACAATTACCTGCAAAATTCGTCATTCGTCTTCTAGAATGTACCTTCTTTATTAATATAAAACTACGAGTAAAAATTTACATGAATTTGTCTTTTATATATCACAAATTTTACTAAAAGTTAATAATTTTTATTAAATGGTCCTAAAGATAAATCTTTAAGGAAAATTTCGCCTAATTAGTACGAGTAGGTACTTTATGGAAACTTTTAAAAACTTATTTCTCGCCGGAAGTAATTTCGTTTCTCAGAACTTAGATCATATATAATACAGTTTTACTAACGTTAGCATGTTATTGATTATTATATTAAGCTTTTTCTTTAAGTACCTTAAAATAGTATACTAAAAAAATATCTACATATTGTGACAATACCTTAGATATATTGCAAATTTAACTTTCTTAACACTGTTACCTCTGAGTCTTTAAAAGATCTATTCTACCCACTAGACTGATCACCAACTTTAGAGCTTACAGCTTTAGAGCTTATTCAATAAATATATATTTTAATAGAATTCGGGAAATACGATACGAATTTAATAATCTATATATTAATATGTATGTATATGTACTAAAAAGTTTGCACCCGTTTTTACGAAAAATTTATTAATGGAGGAGTATGAAATTTGCACAGTTATAGTTTATACAGAGAAGTATTACAGAAACAATTTTGTAGGTATAAAATGACATACACGAACACATTGCTATAGCAACGCGTACTGTACGTGTCAATTGTCTTTCAAGTACTTATGTTTAAATATATGTAGGTATACGTAAGCTCTCTATAACGTTACAAAAGACACGTATACTTTTATTGCAGTAAAATAAAACTAGATTTTATTCCAACAGCGTTCATCTCAGCCAGGCAGTTAGCAATATAAAATAGCTGCTTGAGTTTTTCTACGTCAGGCATAACATGAAACATTTTTATTTTATTGTACATATTTTCTATACCTTCAGAAATGTTATTACCTTCATTATAGTATTTCTTTTTGAATTGCTATTAAATATAAATAGCTGTTATTTATATCTAGTGATACTTCATGTTACATTTTTTAAATTTTGTGATTTCAAATAAGAATTCAGAAACAGCGAGAGAATTGGTGTCCTATTTTAATATACAATAGAAAATATAAAAAATATATATATAAATAGTTAGAGCTTTATAGCGCCACGATCTTATACGGAAGATAACTGTCTAATATCACTTGACAAAGGTTAGAAATAACGTTGAATAAATATATAAATATAAGAACGTTCATTCTTTTTAAGTATTTTTAGTTTGGTATTACAAGTGACCTATTTCATGTATTTCCTTTATTTTATTTCAGAATTATTATAATTTCTTCAGAATTTTTATTTTTTACAATTTGATTTGTATCTACACCCTTGACGCTTAAAACAAACTACTCCACAACGACCTAAATTTAACATTAACTTGCTAATTTTATGTACAACAGGTAGCTTTCCGTTTAAGAGACTCCATAGCATGACAATATAATATGCATATGCATATATGCATGTATATACCTGGTATCATATGAACGCAGTCTAAGACTTGAAACTTTATGAAGCGCTTCGAAGCGTACATTGTCCATTGTGTTAATAGCACAAGTACTAGAGAATTTTGTGCACACGTTGTGTGTTCTGTGCACTAGTGTAAAATGTGATGTTTACATTTTTTTTTTCAGATTCACGCTCGATCCCGTATATAGCAAGGTAGGCAGAGGAAACCTCGTGTTAAGACACTCCGTTACCCACTTTCCACCAAATTTTGGACGCATTGTGTGTTGAGTGGCGGAACTGAACGCCGCGATTTTGAAATCTAACAACCCATAACTTTATCTTTATAATATATTCTTAATGTTAACAGAAAAATAAATTAACTCAAAAAGAGCAAGCAGAAAAATAAAATAAAATGAAGCGACTTTGATAAAGCAACTCAAGTTGTCATTATTTATGCATGTAACCGTAATGTCGGTTTGTAATTTTGAGTGATGATTAATTTCTGATGTAAGTGGATTTTCATAATACAATTAGTGGTCTCAGAATGTTGTTTATATGAGTTTTGCGTTGTCTCTTTATAATATTAATTATCTAACATAATATTAACTATTTTAATCATCTGATTCTTCTTACTGATAGATTTTTCTACATCTAGAAATTCTATATGTAGAATTTTAAATTGACAATTGTAATATTTTTCTATTGAATTCAGTACAGGATGTGGTTTTGTAAGTCCATTATTTTATTACTGCTAAAATAGAAAAAAATATGTCGAATATGGTACCAACTATCAATAATAGTGATAATACAAATATAATAAAAAAAAAACAATCAAATGCGAGTCAAACCTGCCTAAGATTCTATATTAATTTCATGATTGAAGGTCAAAACGGGAACGTAACTGTAAAGATAAACAAACTGAAATTTGTGGTCGTACATACCTACATAGTTTGTATGAAATGAATTATAAATATAAGCTTGTAATAGTTATTTGTGAAATATAACTATAAATAATACCAATAAATTTCCATTTTTCAAATTTTTAAGTTCTCATTTCTTGCCAAAATTCATAATTTAGGTCAACTCTATAAGGCTTTGATAACACGGCATTATTTAAACAAAATGTGAGTAAAATGAACAATAAACACTCGTTTCTTTTGATGATGTTATCTTGGAATCTTATTATTATGTTCTATGGGACTGCACACCGGAATATTTAGTATTAATTTTAGCTTGAACTCCATGTGATCTTGAGAGCATGGTTTTGACAAACAGACAGACGAATAACATTGTGCTGCATAAGGGTTCTATTTATTTTTCTATATATCATATAAAACCACTTTATTTTCATACTTTTACGACAAGAATGAAAAAAAGTAAATGTATGTAGGCATAAAACATAGTCTAAAGCTATAACCGAAAAGGGCACTGGTGCCAATTCCAGAACAAAAATAAATATATAGACAGCTCGACTCCAACACTTACCAAAAATAGCATTCCCGCTACACTATTAGCTCTTTATATAACAAAAGTTTTCATTTTAAAACAACCACAAAAGATTATTTTGTATTATTGCAAATAGCCCAAGATCCCAGGGCCCCCAGATTTGCATCATTTTAAACCTGAAATTTTGAGGAATAATAATCTAATATATAGTTAAGACAGTAAAATAGAAGTTGTAATAAAATTTCGGTATCCTGCACATACCAGAGTAGGCTGGAACCTGGGAATCTAGTGTTAACACACTTCGAAGAAATAAAAATATTAAATATTTCATTTCCTCAAGTGAGAATCGAACTACAATAAACAAAACAACATAGTATAAATGTAGTAATAAACAACATAGTACAGTCACACCACTGGTCCACTGCGTCACGATTGGCGTCAATCCTAATCTACATATACATATATATTATATGATAAATAAATTAATCTCACATAAATCAAGCGCTCTTCTGTATATATAGACATTGTTGATTAAAGGGAATAAAGTCGTACCAAATATGTGTAGCAATGACTGGAGTTTTCCTTAATTTAATTAAGACTTTATATTTACATTAGCGAGAACACAGATTACATTAACCGAGGAGGCAGTGCTATTGTCGTAAGATAATATATTTTGAGTTAATTATGATAAAATATTGCAGGAACTTTCAGCTTGCTAAGTTATGGGAGGATTTCAGAATTTCTAATTTATATTTGTGTCTATTATTATAGTCTTTTGTTAATATTATGCTATTATTATTTTTTTCCTTAAAAACGATTAAAGTTTCAATTTCATAAAATTTCCTTCTTATTTCACGTTAGTTTTCTTAAAAAGCAAATTTATTATAATATGCTTCACATATATAAACGGAATTATATATTAAAATTATTCCAAAACATCAAAAACACATATTATATGTATTAGAAGCACATGTTACCGGAAGTATCCTCCTTGAACTAATAACGCTGCTAGAATGACGAAGTTGTATTTTGCTTAGTTTCCGTTACGTGCGAACTTCCTGTTTACTTTATGCATCATTGCTCGTAGACTATTTATGAAAAATCCGAAATCTGACTTTCCGCACTAGTGAAGCTATTTGTTTTCTTTCTTATTGTATAAAAACGTTAAAAACACGTATAATAATTAAAATTAATAATCGGTTAAGTGCGAGTCGGACTTGCCCACCGAGGCTTCCGTATCAATTCAGGATTGTACTTTAATGGGAAATTCAATTTATAAAAATTCACAATTTTAAGCTTGCACATGCCGTATCTTTTGATTGCGTTGACTTTGAAGTTTGACTTTTTCTGTGCTTCTAGGAACCATAGATCTGAAATAAATTCATTCATTAATTGATATGTCCATGCGCTCTCGAGATAAATGGTTTTGACAGACGGACAGACAGCCTACAAATTGTGATCCTATAACCGGATGCCGTTTTTATTGTTTGAAGTTTAGACCTTAGAAAACTCTTCTCTTCTCTCTTCTTTATTATTAACATAAATGACAATTATCTTAAGAGGTTGACCAAAGTACTATGTTGAACAGAATTTACGGATAAACAAACATTAAAATTAAAATCCACATAAACAATATTTACATATCTACAAACAGAAATATATTTCAAATATAACGCTAAATATATATGTAGGTAATACAGTTTAGCGTAGTTTGAAATGAATCAAATAGTTCCAAACAAAACTCCGGAATCGTTCAAACTATACACATATATCATCCGTTTCCCATAAGTTTACAAAGTCGCAGTAAATCGGCTGAACTTAATACTCAATAAAAAGTTTGAGGAACAGACGCTGTCGTATCTTGTAAATATTATATAAGTGTTTGTTATAAAAAGCTATAAGTATCAAAGCATTTATCTCGGGACTAACCCATTTATATTTATTATCTATAGTTTGTTTCTTTTAATAAAAAAAAATATATTAAAATTTTTAATCTTCATCACAGGTTCAAAACAATAAATAACACTTATATGCAACTCGATATTGCTTACCCATCTAACATTGTCGTCTACACAGATGTAATTAAATGTAAAATATTTTAATAACTATAGCTAATATTTCAAGATTTGGAATCCACAATTTTTGTAAAAATGCGCATAAAACATATATATTTTAAATAATTTTAAATATTCGTTTCTTTTATTATTAAAGGCTTTATTCAAATTTTCATTTGATGGCACTAACAGAGATGTTTATTATGTATGTATATATTATGAATGTATATAGCATCAACAAGCTTACATATACTACCTAGCTAGCCATACCTTCAGTACTCGATAATATCCCTAGAGATACGACATTACGCGAACGCACGTTCGGACCGAATCTATAGGATTAAATGCACATTTCTTTTGATTATACAGAATCAAAGATAAATAAGAGAATTTTGCCACTAATGGAATAGGTTGTTACATATAAATTGCATTGTGTTCCCTCTATTTCCGACCAGTAGTTCCAGAGATCTTAGCGTTTAAACAAACAAACTCTTCCGCTTTATTATATTAGTATAGATGTAACATCTCCCTAACCAACCAACAAGTTCCAATTCTAAGGTAATAAACAGATATCGGCAAAATAATTTGAAATATGGTATGATAATGATATAAAATTTAAAAAACCTAAAAGATTTGCGTAAAGTTTTCAATAACCTGTTATTGAAGAAAAGTTTAAAATAGATTCGAAAATAAATTTACATAATACCAAAAGTTAGTTCTCTCCGAGAACTTTAAAAGTGCATGATGCGAAGTCACGAGAAACTTGCTTGAATGGAATGCAATACATCACGGTTGTTTGTCTACCATAAATTCTGAAGTGGAAAACATTTTCTTAGCATACAAATTTTTAATGAATTTACGATGTGTTTGCGAAGTAATAATATTACTTTTCTATAATATAAAACATATGTACTTTACCGTACCTACCTGCTAATGAAAACAAAATAAATAATTACATATAATAAATAGAGTCCTGCTAAAGTGTAATATCAGATTGTATTACTCGAGTTATTGGAATATCTACGCCATGAAATGTTAACCCGTTCGTTGGTTTCACATTCATGTAGAACTATCATGTTTTCAGGTCAATTGCTGGAGGTGGATTTAATGTTCTGAACATGCCAGTAAATCTAAGTATTGAATCATCAGTAAACATACAATAGCCCGTCCCTTCGCCCGTGAGGCCAGTCGTGGTGCAGAGGCACCAGTTGGTGACTACGTCTGGTTGTGGGTTCGTTCCTCACTCGAGGAAATGAAATATTTATTTAAATTTATATTTTCATTTCTTCGCTCTGACGTCGAGGCAAAGCGATCACTCAAAACGCAATATCTTCCGGAACGGAGAACGGAAAGTGAGGAGCAGAGTGCTTAATACTAGTGTAAAAGTAAACAAAATATTTAAAAAAAATGTTTTTGAAATAATATTATTATATTTGTACGTATGTATAATCATCATCACTAAAGCTTATGATTGCATGACTCACTTATCTAAAAATAAAAAATATTTATCTACAGCGAATATTTATCTAATTAATACATTAGGTTGCTATATTAAATGTAAATAATATTATTACGTACTCACTCATATATGATTCGTAAACATTCTGCCATAATACGTTAACCTCTTGTCAACGACAACCCAAGTGTGAAATTAAAGTTTATTTTGCGCGGCGCTGGGCTAGTTGTGGCTTCGGTTGACAGCAGATATTTAATACTAAATTATTTATATTCATTTCAACTATTTATATAGTAATTTGTGGGAATATCATATAAAATAAAAAATAATAATTTCATTTCAAATTAATGTATATAATTTTATTATACAGTGGCTTACATGCGGCTTCGCCCGCTTGAACGTATTGTTATATTATAGCCAAATTACATAAATTATAATAAATATTAACATAAATTGTAACCTATGGGTTATTCTTATCTCAGAGAGATCATTCAGTAATTTATGCGTGAAAATGGAACAAACACCCATCCTCAAAAACTTTCACATTCAATTCATTTATAGTAATAATGTATAGGGATGTGCTATATAATACTAATTAGGAACAAAATAGAACTTCAAATATAATTTTAAAAAACGATTAAGTAAGTAACGGGTGAGTTAAGTATGAGTAGGTCTCGCCCACGAAGGTTCCCGTACCAATTTCAGGATTGTAGTTCAACGGGAAGCACAACCTATAAAAGATGTGAATCTAAGTTTAGAATATGCACTCATTTTGTATGGTAATAACTATATAATTTTGTAATACTTTTTTTTAATATCTATAAACTTTCAATTTTCAGACTATGTCCTTTATTTGCATCCTATAAGTTTTAATTACGCCGCAAGTTTCATATAAAATGCTACATACATATAAGAAGAAGTAATGAAAATAAATGATGGCAAAAGTTACTGATGCGAGAATATCAGTCTACTCTTTAATTTGAGTAGACAACGAGAAGAACGTAATTAATGTTCTAAATTCAAAACAATATGTACGGATTTGATAGATGCTTACAATTGTATGATAATATGATGGTTCACAGCGGTCAGCTATGTTGGACATCACGGGCAACGGTTTCAACAATTTTACAATGATAACGTTTGCCAGGCTGAACAACGGGAGCTATCGCCTATGAATAACCAAATGTGTTGAGATAAATATATCCCTGATATTTATAAATTCTGGGTTGGATTTTTTTTTATACATTTGACTTTTTAAGCATTTTTAGTATAATGATATATATTTTTTAATTCGTGCTGTATACCGCATATCGGAAACTTAGTGTTGAGACACTGTGTTCCCAACTCTCCGCAGAATTTTGTAGACATTCAAGCTGAATAAAGAATCAAGTGTTCCAGATACTTCACTAGATTATTTCTTCTCTATAAAGGTATCGTAATCGTATGACCTGAATATTTGATATTAAATTCAGCTTAATATCTCCACGGGATCTTGAGATACATGGCTTTGACAGACGGACAGACAGACTTACTCATAGATGGACAACAAATATACACTAATATTGTTTTCCTAACTAAAATGATATTCCATTTCTTATAAGTTGGTGCAATTGTCGAAAGTTCATTAATAAACTATCGAAAACAAACGCTATCGTATTTTCATATTGTGATAACTAGAGTGGATATAATTGTATATATTTTTAATATTATTATTATCTAAGTCAAATACTTTCATATATAAATATTTATATATATTTTTACAATAATAAAGATTACTATAGTGACATATTTTATTAACTACTGTAGCACTGTGGAATGTACAATCCTTCATTAAGTTGAAGGAAAGAAGGAACAAATTATGAAAACAAAAGAAACAGCTTCAACTATATCCCACACACAGTAGGGTAGACAGAGGGAACCTTGTGTTAAGATATTCCGTTCCTCACTTTCATTATCGTATTATTCCATAAGAAATGGAAATATACATTTAAATTAATCTTTCATTTCTTCGAGTCAGAGAGATTTCAAGGATCTAACCTACAATCAGTTCAAAAATAAAATATTGTTCCAAATTGTGTTTGATTGTGGCTTTTTCTTTTGTTCTAAATTTTAAAAAATGGTACAACAACGTACAATAATGTATACATACAAATTATTATGATTAATATTTTTCGAGATTATCAAGGCCGTCGTCGTGGCTCAGGGGCGCAAACTTGCGTCCATAAACGCGTGTCTATGAACGCTATGTCGTGGCCCATGGGTTCGATTGCCATTCAAAATGATTTAATTACATTTCTCCGCTATGATAATAAAATAAAAAATAACATTGAGTTCCGCCACTCAACCTACAATCTTAAAAATTAGGTGGAGAGTGGCAATTGAAATGCCTTAACTATAGGTTCCCTCTGCCTACTCTGTTATATAACAAAGTAAGCAGAGGAAAAAAAAAGAGGAACATATCGGTTAAGACTCGTATATACGAGATACAACACAATCCAACTATAATATGAAGTAAAAATATATTAGTCACAAAATAGAAATTGAAATGTACCTTGTCGACCACAAGGCAACGTGCATAGCAAAGCTACATTTATCTCAAGATATATGGCAATAGATCTCTGACAGTCTAAACGTGCATGTCGCTCGTCCAACCTCTGCAGGGACTGCACGTGCCGATAGCGAACGTCCGGACTCTAGACATTTAAACCATTACTAGAACATTTTTGCTTGTTCCACAACTTTGCAGAAGAATTAAGGTAAAACCTTACATCTTGCCTATTATCTTACCTGACTGCCAAGGAAGGTTATTTTTTTGGTATCTTGTTTATTTACGAATTTCTTTATTGCCTCAGAACTCGTAAACTGCTGAATCAATTTTTACAATTAAGGTATCGTTATTTTCATGAACTAAACAATATTTGGCGCCAACAAAAGAGACATTCATCGATACCAATCGAGTGAGACATCAAAATACAGATGTTTTTACGTAGGTTATAAAAATATAGGCCTATGTGGGGCCAGTCGTGGAGCAGTGACACAAAGTGTGCTGCAAAATCGATTGGTTGTAGGTTCAATCCCCACTCGAGGAACGAAAATATTTATTTAAATTTATATTTTCGTTTNAAAATTTTTCAAAATCCCTTCTTAGTGGATGTCCAGATTACGAAAGTAAACATCTGTTCAAATTTCACGTTTCTACCATCAGCGGTTATGGCTGTGCGTGCGTCTTACCTCAGTCAGTGAGGACAAGTCCTTTTATATATATAGATGTTGTTTTCCTAACTAAAATGATATTCCATTTCTTATAAGTTGGTGCAATTGTCGAAAGTTCATTAATAAACTATCGAAAACAAACGCTATCGTAATTTCATATTATGATAACTGGACTGGATATAATTGTATATATTTTTAATATTATTATGTAGGTCAAATACTGTTATATATAAATAATAATATTTATATATTTTATACTTTCATAATAATATTTATATATTTTTTTTATAATAATAGGGGTTACTATAGTGACATATTTTATTAACTACTGTTGCACTGTTGAATCTACAACAAAAGAAACAGCTTCACGCTGTATCCCGCACACAGTAGGGTAAACAGAGGGAACCTCGTGTTAAGATATTCCGTTCCCCACTTTTATTATCATATTATTCCATAAGAAATGGAAATATACATTTAAATAAATATTTGATTTCTTCGAGTGGGGATCTAACATTGAATTCCGCCACTCAAACTACAATCTTAAAAATTAGGGGGAGACTGGCAATTGAAGTGCCTTAACTATAGGTTCCCTCTACCTACTCTGTTATATAACAAAGTAAGCAGAGGAACAAATCGCTTAAGACTCGTATATACGAGATACAACACAATCCAACTATAATATGAAGAAAAAATATAGTAGTCACAAATAGAAATTGAAATGTACCTTGTCGACCACAAGGCCACGTGCATAGCAAAGCCACATTTATCTCAAGATATATGGCAATAGATCTCTGACAGTCTAAACGTGCATGTCGCTCGTCCAACCTCTGCAGGGACTGCACGTGCCGATAGCGAACGTCCGGACTCTAGACATTTAAACCATTACTAGAACATTTTTGCTTGTTCTACAACTTTGCAGAAGAATTAAGGTAAAACCTTACCTTTTACCTATTATCTTACCTGACTGCCAAGGAAGGTTATTTTTTTGGTATTTGTTTATTTACGAATTTCTTTATTACCTCAGACCTTCTAAATTGATGAATCTATTTGGACAATTAAAGTATCGTTATTTTCATGGACTAAACAATATTTGGCGCCAACAAAAGAGACATTCATTAGTACCAATCGAGTGAGACATCAAAATACAGATTTTTTTACGTAGCTTATAAAAGTATAGGCCAATGTCAGGCCAGTCGTGGAGCAGTGACACAAAGTGTGCTGCAAAATCGATTGGTTGTAGGTTCAATCCCCACTCGAGGAAAGGAAATATTTATTTAAATTTATATTTTCGTATCTTCGCTCTAGTGTCGAAGTTCCGCCGATCAACACGCAATGTCTCAAAAATTGGGCGAAAAGAAAAAAAAAAAATTATAGCCACTTATTGTAAAAATCATAACTATTTTAAATTTTCATAAAGAAATTTCAATTTAGAGTTTTACGCCAGATAAAACAATCTAGAACGTATATCCTCGTCAATAACAAGCCATGTGTAAAATTAAATAGTCGTTTTGCTTTGTTTCTCACAATGTTGACATGATTGAAGCCGCGACAGACAGCGGATATTCGATGTCGAACTGTCGAAGTATAAATACGGTTAAATTACTTTGCTCTTCATGATTTACTCATCCAGTTCTTTTATGTGTTTTTATAATAATAAGTTATTTACGTTTAGTTTAGGAACTGTCTGTTGCGAACTATTGATTTTTAATCTTAAAATTAATTTGGGGGGGTTAGAATTTTTTTTTTAGCTTCGCACTAATCCCTGATGACAGAAAGAGCCTAGTGTTAAGATACTCCGTTCCCCACTTTCCGCCGAATTCTAATATTTCAAATATTTCATTTCCTCGAGTGGGAGTCGAACCTACTACCTCGTCAAGTTTAGAGTCACATGACGACATCGTTAGAATTTAAATATATTTTTTACTAAACTGTTATCGAATTCTCAAAACTCACATTTAATTCTTAAGTTATTCTTGAATTTCCAAGTAAGCCCCTGGTTACGTCTAGAAAAGTAATTTTCAACAAGTTTTATTTCGATTTTAATATACAATTGGGAAACTTTGCTCGCAACCCTCGGAAAACGTCACTTAAGAATTTATGACACTATTATTTCTCCCGGAGACTGACTGGAGAAAAGTGACAAGAGGAAATGTGAATGTTTTATGCCTTTGTGCAGGCAGATGCTTCTGACGTTTGATTTTAGTAACATGCCTATCCTACTGTGAGAAATATAATACAGATTTTACGTACTAGGAAATCCACTTTAGAATGTGGTGCACAGTGTTAAACTAAATAAGTAGCTATCTTAAATTTATTTAAACAAATAAAACTTTATTAAATTATAAGTACTAAAACCTCCTAAATAATATAAAAAGGGGTTAAAATATAAAATGTAATTAACGTGACATTTTATTTTTTAAGTGTGCATAAATTTATAATCTTTAGAGACCGGTCATGGTGCAAAGGCTTGTGCCTTGGCTGCTGCGTGCCACTGTAAACACAACAGGTTGTAGGTATGATTCCCACTCAAGGAAATCAAATATTTAATATTTTCATTTCTTCGCTTTGGTAACGAATCAAAACGCAGCGTTGAGTTCCGCCACTGATAACGCCAGGGCTTCAGAATTTCACGGAAAATGGGAAGGTTAGTTTAGGTTAAGGCACAGGTTCCTCGCCCTGCTATATACGCGATATAGTGTGAAGCCTAAAAAATAATTAATTAATTTTTTTATGCACTTTATTTTAAGAACGGTTATTTTTTGTTTCTTGGTCTATAATGTAAATGTAGCACTTTAACTTAATTAGTAAAGCTGCTTTAAACAGGCGTCCATAGGTAAATCTTACATATTATATAAGGAGGCTCTACTTCGTTCACAATGACATTTATCCTAAACGTAATCCGTTAAGTGCCTAACAAAGAGCGAATACTTGCTCATCGACTTAAACCATTTTACATATATACGCTTTATTCAAAATAGCTTTTAAAGTCGACTAAATCCACATAAAAGCTTTACAATACCAACATTGATTTAATTTTTTTTTTTTTTTGTTTTATATTTATAAAGAAATATACATACTTGATAACTAACTATAACGGATTTCTATCATTTGCAAGTTATTTTAGGGTTCTGTGCGTACCATTTGGAAGTTATTTATGGGATTACTTTATTATCCGTCTGTCCTTCCGGCTAATTACTATCTCGAGATCACAAGGAGGTAACGGTAGCTAGCTGACTTTAATATCAAATATACAGGTTTACAGCCCCTTGGAGCATAGATAATATAATGTACGTAGTAAGATATTTGTTGTATTTTGTATGTAACTCCCGAGGACTTTCAGTTATGAAATTATCCAAGAAGTGAGAACTTACTATACAAATAAATAAAAAATTTATAGAAATATAAAAACAATCATGGTAAGCTTATATTTGCTGAAATTAATACAGAACCCTCGGTCGGTCGCTTACATCTCGCACTTGGCCGTATTTATTTTTATTTTTACTCACTATTTACTACAACTCAGGATGTAGATATACGAAAACGTTGAAGAACATTAAAAATCATTAATCTTAAATACACTTTCAGTTTCATCTCTTAATTCAGCAAAAGCACAGTTAAGAGCCTAAATAAATTGCTCAGGCAATTTGCTCCAAGGCAATGCAAATAATAGGAAAGATTATCACGCCTCTTGAAAAACAGCGAGAAGAGCCCTAAAGAGTTATTCATATAGAAGCAATCGCTTATTTCCCGGGAGTGACTCAAATCTGTCTTAGTAGAGATTTGCAGATATTTCTTTAAGGATCTCGCGAAAAATTCTCATTGTTTAGAAATGTATTGTTTGAGAAAGAAAAGGATTTTCGGCAGTGTCCCTGCGTCGGCAACATATTTTCGAATGTGCTTACGTTTTTTATTTAGCCCGTCGTCTATTTAGAATACATTGGGCTGAAAATTTGCATAGAGTCGTATACATCTGATTTACATAAAAAATGTTTTTACCGAGAAATATATTTAGGTAGCTACAAATTATTTTTTACATTCGGATTAGGCTAATAAAAAATATATTTTTACAGCATATGTGGGAAAAAAAAATTTAAAGAGACTAAGAAGAGAATTAGATCTCCAAACATATTCGTAGATGACTTTAATAACCAATAGTGCTAATTACTAATTCATATAATATTATGAAGCTTAAACAGTTTTCCTAAAAATGATAAAAATGCCGTGCTAAATGCAATATGGTGGTTATCATTGAACAGCTGGACAACGTGTAACTGTGATGGTAGTGAGTTCAATCCCCAGGATCAATTACAGCATAACTTTGATTTCCACCACTTAACATACAGACATTGAAATAAATAAAAGAGAGAATAAGCTTAAAACAAAAACATAGCTTTACTAACTAAATAGTGATGATACATTTTATTATAGTAGAACGAACCGTAAGGCTGGAAATAAGAAGTTATCTCTGGACTAGAATACTTATATACATATGGACATTGGGCGGGCACTGTAAATAACACACGATACAAAAGGTTCATCAGATAAAAGCCACTTCAGCTCGATTTTGGCTTATTTATTGGACATTCAGGTCTTATCGTTTCATGGCGTTGATAATATTATATAAAATATACAATACAGGTTGTTAATAAAGTTTTGTGTCAATAAATAATTTTGTGCAAGTTTAAGTTATATTATTAACAATATTTTGGAGAATAACTTCTATCCTATTAAAAATCTAAATGTGTCAATCGGTTGTGAGGCACACTTTAGTTCAATTTGTGTATTCTAATTTAGTTAATTTTTGATCGAATTCAAGAAATTAAAACCCCATTTTCTCTTAGGAAAATCTAAGAATTTATTTTTCCTATTCGGGAAAGATATCTATACCTAAGATGCTGTCCCATCCCTACATTACGTCTATTTATTTAAGTATGCAAATTTGAAAACATAAAATAGAATAATATTTCAGCAAACTATTTCCACATGGCCCACCATTACCATATGTAGGAAATGCATTAAGTAAAAATGCCATGCTATCTTAAGCACTGACATAAGAGTTTATCTCTTCACTCGAACACTCGTAATCGAATTAGGTTCACAACCTATAAAAGACAGGCGGCACAAAAGGTCAACCTGATAAGACCTTCTATTCTTCGTTAAAGTTAATACAACCAACGCAATTAATTAAATGGTTTTTGGACATACGGATTCAGACTACGGCTTTACGTAAGAAAATAAAAAAAAGATTAATTATGTTTTTAAAATAAATCATTAAAAAGATAAATTATGTTTGTACATTGAATGTATTTACAAAAAAAAAAATGCCAATCATGAGGCAGGGGCTGAAGCATGTGACTGTAAACACGACGGGTATTGGATTTGATTCTCATCCAAAAAAAAAAATATTTGATATTTTCATTTCTTCGCTCTCGTATCGAGGCATAGCACAGCGTTGAGTTCCACCACAGCACACGGCGGAGAGTCTAGGCTAGACTCTCTCTGTCTTCTTATGCCAGTTTGCTTATTAATTTACTTTACATGCACATTATATAAAAAAAGGTTGCCAAATAGATTTTAAATAGTGAAGAGCTTAAGAAGCATCTTAAAACACAATAAGCTAACAAAATGTGCTTGTAAAAGCATATGAAAGGGCCATTTCTTTGTCCGCGAGAGCAGAATGCGCTGTTGAACACGTTCGTGATAGTGACGTACTGAATCTTGTCATAATACAACGAATAGAGCTTTATGATTGAAATTAGGTTAAGGTTTTTTATATTGTGGAAATTTATGGGTCACTAATTTTGTTTGTAGGCTTACAAAACCCAATCTTGTATTAANTTTTTGTTTTGTTTTTTTGGAAACACGAGGTCGTGTTTCGGTGCAGGACGGCCGAACTGTAAGACAATTGTCAGTGTGAGGGTATTTTACAGAAAATAAAATAATGTGGGTATTCCCATATAATTATTTATAAAAGAAGGGAACGGCTGTAAAAAGTGACGTTTTTGATGGATTGAGTCAGTACGTCGTTATTCTGCCTCTCGTAAGGTGTGACGGTGTTCAAGTAGTTAAAATCAGTGTCATTATTGAAACTATGCGTTTTGAAACGTGTATAAGTGTGTATAAGTGTAAAGTGTTATATAGAAAAAGTGTTAAGTGTGCGGTGTAAACTGTACGAAGCGTGTATATGTGAAAGAGGAACAATAACTTATGGTTATTAAGTGTTTTCTTATACTTACCTCCTGACATCGTAACACTTGGTAAGTAAACTCACTTTTGTCTTTATTTTGTTAACTTACTTTTAGGTGTCACTCATTATATGAAAAGTTTTGCGTTCAGAGATTTTGACTTAAGAGGCTAACTATTTCATAACATCATAAACAATTTCTCAGAAACCGAGCGAAGAGTTATTTGTAACAAGAAATCTTATATTTCCCGAGAGTAAATGTTAAATCTATTTTAGCTGGTTTCACAGACATATAAACAGTACTTGGTAGTTTATATACTCCTAAAAATAGATTTTTTATAACAATGAAATAGATTTTTTTGCAACATTGAATATAGCATGGAAACTAAAATAGAACCGATCAAACTAATAAAGCTATAAATAGGTACATATTTATCGACATCGATAAGTGTAGTAATATTCTATGTAAACATGCCAAATTTAAGTGCTATTTTTATTCTACATGTATAAAAATAATGATTAGTAAGTATTTTATAATAATTTTGTACCGGTTCTTACCCGTACAAAATTATTATAAAATACTTAACAGGATATAAAGCATACTATTATATAAATATTATATAATTCCGGTACAAATTACAATTAGGGGAGGTAGCTTCGGTAATCTTCATTTGTGCGGTACAGAGACAGCACTAACGTGAATGTAGAAGCGCCTTAAATTAAGGAAATCTTATTACAAAATTCCGACGTGTGTCGCTGCCTAAAAGCCGGCACGAGGGATCCATGTCGGGCCTAATGAACGTGCTCAAAATTTATAACACCTTCCACCTTTTAGTTACTTTGTAAGAAATAAATTAAACCTCAAATGCGCTTACTCTAATGCTCTGTAATTTTTCTCGGCAAAAAATACGTTTGCGCACGACATTTCTTTTTGTGCGAACGTTTTTTTGGATACTTGGCGAAATATTATCGGAGCAATTTTATTTTAGGAAATTCCAACCAATGCTTTTACAATTTACTCTTGACGGGTGATTTACTTGATTTAATTCGTAAGAAGATTTAATAATTCACATTTAGAACATAGACTTAATTTTAGTTTAACCTTTAATTTTAATTTAATACATATAAAAAAATATAGAACGGCATTTGTGAAGTTTAGTTACAAGTTACATTTTAGTAATAAATTAAATATTCATCCAATAATTAAATTCAATTTAAAATAATAATTTAAGTATCAAGTAATATTTTTAATATGGAACGAGTATTAATCAGCTCAAAATTTTTCTATACATTATACATACATAGAAATAGATATACATACATTATAATATGTTTACCGTTGTCTATTAAGTACTTAATACGAATATTATTTCTTAAATAAAAAACACATTTGAATCAGTCATAAAGAAATTTCAATGGTGTGAAATATACTTATAAATGTACCTCACTTAACTATTAACAAAAGACGTATAGATCTTAGACGTATATTTGTTGCCGACTAAACTGTATGGGATTGACGTCGTTTAACTTTTACTATTATACTGACGTGGTAGACCACGAGACACTATTTCAACAGCAAATAGTTTTAAAGAATTAACTTATGCCGATATTTTATTTATACTGATTATATTTCTAGTGTAATTATTATGTTATTTTTTTATTTAAATAAAGAAAAAATGTGCAATTTCAAAATAAAACAGCATTTATTGACTTTACATAAATCACTTTATTAATCACTTCTTTAACATTAATGACATGGTACATATATTTATAAAAACGTTATAATTATAATATATATTTAAAATTAACTTATTTACAAACACGTTTTTACAAGTTTTACATCCTATAGTAAAGAAGTAAGTAGAAGAGAAGAAAGTCCAAGTAACATAAAGATGTTTACATCAAACACTGTTCCTGATCCAGATATACTTCGGATCCATGTTGTATAATTAGATATCCTCGTATAAACTTCTGGGAAAATTGTTATATTGCAACCGAGTGAGTGTGATAGCACACCTATGAATGTGTTGCTACATACTAGGGCATTTCCGCCGTCGCCCTAAACATAGAAAATATTATTCCTATATTATTAACTAATTAATGGCGTCTAATATTTTAGTTTAAAAATAGTTATGTTTTTCTCTAAAAACAAAAAACTAAAAAAAACTTTAAACAGGTATAATCCCCACTCGAGGAAGTGTTTATATTTCCATTTTTTTCGCTCTGGTGTCGAGGCGAAGTGCAGCGTTGAGTTCTGCCACTCAACACGCAATGTCTCCAGAAGTCGACAGAAAATGGGAAACGGAGTGTCTTAACACTAGGTTTTATCTGCCTACCCTGCGGTATATAGGTATTTGTTAATTGAACAGAATGTAGTAATTATGTTTTCATTAACATCAATATAAATAATTGTGTAAAAGCTTACCATGCAACTGGAGGTAAAATTTTGATAAGGTACAGCGCAGATCATGGACGACGCCACCGCCATAGATGGGTGTAAGCTAATATATAATGCATTACATTGATTTTGATTGTATATATGTTTGCTTCCATATCTTAATTGAACGGTAGCCTGAAAAAAAAGAAACGAATTAATATTATAATAATTATTAGGCTTGTAAAACAAACTATTAAAAAATATATTTAGTAAATAAATAAAGAGAATTATTATTACCGTAGCATTTGGAATACTTCCTCCCCATCCAGCAATAGTGCATACAGAAAAATCGGCAGGAGCAAAGTTTTGTGAGGGCAACGATAAAGGTTTGACAACGCTGGCAGCATATGGGGATGACAACTATAAAAGAACGGCATATATTTAGTACTTAATTGAGAATTATCATAAGAAAATGCATATTTTTTATCTATTATCAATCTAGATGAAAATTCTTGTACCAGTGCCGAAAGCAATTTCATTCGTCGTTTCAGCTCATGTAGCTTGTGTGTGATATTAAGTTAAATTATTTAGTTTTTTTTGTAAACATAATAATTATCTATGTAATAAATAAATTGTAAAATGACTAAAACATTATTTATTCAGTTAATTAAAATTGGGTCATTTTAGTTGCAAGAGTAGTTTCAGGTCAAGAGGTAAAACGGTCTGAGTACATTTTATGTTTTATCTGTTGACAGGTTATTCTCAAGGATTGTCTAGTATGAATTATTGTTACAAAATATGTTGACATTATAAAAATACTTTATTATAATAAAAATTAATAATGTAAACATATTCTACTAGCAACCCGCTGGCCCGCTTGAGCTACACTATTATTTATTTACTAATTTGAATTACTTTCACGACATGCGCTTACTAAAAACACTATTATTTTACAGACTTTTAATAAAGTTTGAGCCGATTCAATGAAACAGCTCTTATAGCTCTAAAAATATTATTATTTTATTTTTTAATAATATTTTCACATGTAAAGAAAAAGAAAAATATGTCACACGAGTAGCGTACCTTATCAGTTATTTATTAAAATACTGTAGACGTATTTAAAATTTATAGAATGCAAGATGCAGGCTAAGTCGCTAGAGTACTAAAATCCCGTAGCTTACAACGTTTTGTGTGCACTGGTACTATTAAAATTTAGTAACTTTATACGACACTGGCAAAGAATAGTGTTTTTATGAGCGTAGTTTACGTGTATACATTTTATTCCACCAGCATACATTCGAGACATTTCAAGACATTGCGAGGTGAGTGGTAGAACTAAACGCCGCTGCATAATTTACATAGACAAGAATAAATTTTAGTTTTAAGTTATTTTCTTAATCTTTACTTTAATCTCGAAGAGTCATGGAATGCATGATATATAATTTTAATCCAATCGTCAATTATGGTGCGCCATTTAAAAACTTATGAAAATAAAAATCAGCTTCACGCGTCCATTGGCGGAACCCAACGCCAAAGTTTTAACCTTGGTGCTATAGCGAAGAAATGTAAATATTAATGAGTAATTCATTCCCTACTGG
Source organism: Heliconius cydno galanthus (assembly GCA_036379175.1). Taxonomy (NCBI): domain Eukaryota; kingdom Metazoa; phylum Arthropoda; class Insecta; order Lepidoptera; family Nymphalidae; genus Heliconius; species Heliconius cydno. Next base: position 32,753 of record JAKRZM010000777.1, on the reverse strand, counting down.
GTATCAAATCCACAACCATCGCGTTATATACCCTTGTGCCGCTACGACTTCCTATACTTTTAAAAATATTTTAGTGCAAGCAGTATGCGGCGGCCCTTTGATATAGGGTAGTGCATGTAGATAAAAAAGATAAGATATAAGATAATGATATGTACAAACATGATAAAATAAATTTGTATACATGAATCAATTTTGATAAATAATAGTAAAACTGGATGTGACTCACATCCATTTTATCAAAATTATTTAAGCATGACACAATACATTAAGTATTTAAGTCATTGTTTTTTTTATAATTAGATATATTTTTATAAGTATTATTTAAAGAAATTAATTAAATTTTGAAGAAACAAGCTGAAAATAATATTGAAAATATTTTTCATTTCTGTCAATACAATAATTTAAATTTAAATATATTGGAGTAATAATTATATTAGAGTAATATATTAGAGCAATAATTTTAATTTATATTAGTATTATTATAGTATGACTGTAACGCGACGGTTTTGGGTTCCCCACTCGAGGGAGTGAAATATTTATTTACGTTTATATTTCCATTTCTTCGCTCTGGTGTCGAGGCAAAGCGCGGCCATGAGTTCTGCCACTCAACACGCAATGCCTCCAAAATTCGGCAGAAAGTGGGGAACGGAGTGTTTTTCCACTAGGTTCCCTGCCTACCCTGCTGTTTGCGGGATACAGCGTGAAGCTGATAAACGAAAATAAATAAATATATGTATGTATATATGAATTCGAGTACTTACTGTAATTATAGCAATATCAGCATTTACGGGCATTACATTTGGCCTATATTCCGGATGAACCGTTATATTTCCAATGGTCCTAATCCGTTCCACAGTTTCGTTGGTAAGGAAATTCGCACCAGCGAACACTCGATATTGAGAGTAGCTTATGAGCACAGAAGCGCTGCAACAAATTGACTCTTATATGCTTCATTCGAACAATTCAAGATAATAATGGGTGAATGTGAAAGAACAATAGCTTCACTATAAATATAAAATATCTATATTATATTGCTG
>JAKRZM010000777.1:15982-29894 GCA_036379175.1 Heliconius cydno galanthus | reverse complement strand
ACAGATTTAAAATTACGGTACCTACTAAAAAATCCTTGCTGCGTAAAACAATTGGAAAATCCTTATTGAAACTACAAAAATGCGGGTTGCATTAGGGTTTAATTAATTTTCACATTATCTTAAGTGCTTTGCAACATACATTACATGAATAATCCAATAGTAAAAGCGGGCGAAGCCGCAAGAGGGTCGCTAGTTTCTTTATATAACAATATTTTCTATGCAAAAAAATGAAATGACAAAAAAAAGACTTACCGCATACGGAAATTGGTCCTGTGTTGCAATGTGTCCATCCAATATTCTATTAAACTGCTCTCCAGCCACTGTGTGTGCACCTGCCAATTACGATAGCAATCAATCTTTGCGTGAAAGGGTGAAAATGATAAAACCAAGATATAATAAAAAAACTGACTAAAAATTATTACTATATTTTTGTAGTTATGATAAGCATAAATAAAATCATAATTAATATTTATTAATTGTTAAGAGTATTGGTGGTGGAGGCGCCATTAGTAAAAGTATGTGACTGTATGGTTCGCGGTACGCGATGGTTCTCGGTTCGATTACGAACGAGGGAATGAATTATAATTTATTTATGGTTAACACACAATGAAGTGATGCTAAAAAAAGAAAGAAAAGTTATATATTTAAAACATATTTTTCACAAGAAAAGTAATATTAAAGTACTTAAAGTAGTTTTCATAACACAAATTCTGAAATTCTTACGACATAACTTTTCAGTGAAACACAAGTATTTTCAAAATTAAAAAAAATAAATAAATGAAAAATATAAACAAAATAAATAAATTACTTGCTAAACAGAGTGTAGCCATAAATCCATATAAAAATCCTGCCGGTACCATTTTTATTCAAACACTTTGGTTATTCGTTAACAAAAAATAATCTATGTTCATTTTAAAAATTTTACTTTGTATTTATATTATTTCCACACTCAAATCATTATCTTATCGATACTGTTTTTACTTAGTAGGTGAAACGTAATATTTTTTTAATAGTAAAAATTAATCATTAAATTATATTTTTAAAAGCATATTACTGTTTACTTTTATTGCTTAGTGTTGTACATAATTAGTTAATTATGAACTTATTTGGACAATGTATAACAATTGTAGATCATCATCAATATGGATAACAGTAGATATTATTTATTAGAATGATATAATATACTTATTTACATCTGTGGCGTATTTAAGTATTAAAATTTAAGTTTATATTGTGCAACTATAATCAATAATTAAATTTTTCTAATAATATCTGGAAAAGGAAGTCGTAATGCAGCGACATATTTCATAGATCATAATAAAAACATTTGCCTTGTTACTAGAGCGCAGAAATTTAAATATTAATACACAATAATTAAGTCCCCTGACTAGGAATACAATCCACAACCACTCGCTTGAGGCTCTACGCTAAGAGGACCACAGAAAAGGAAATAATTATATATTTCTATAAACTTTTTTTGTCATTTCCTGTAAAATTTGCACCCATTATAATATACTTCAAGATGGCGGAGAGTGGTCGCAGCAGTTTCTTAAGTTTTCGCCATCGTTTTCCGTTTTCCATTGTTAATTTATTCCATTCCACAATGGATCAGATCAAAAGCCATGACGGCTTCAGAACAATTATATTCAACCTATTTAAATGATGAATCATTTTAACCTCAACGTTTCATTATCAAACCAATGAATTGAATTATTTTCATTGAAACATGAGTAATAAAATTACTTAGAAATCAAATTATTTTGTGAAATATCTTTATGATTTATTTATTGGGTAAAAGAATGTTTAGCTTAAATACTTTGAATACTACTTGTTAATAACAAATAGTAACAACATTTAAAAGTATAACAACGAGATATAGTATAGATTTTCATCAGCTTCACGCTCTATCTCTCACGCTCCTGGAACAGGCAGAGAGGTACGCAGAGAGCCTAGTGTTAAGAAACTCCTTTCACTTTACGTGTAGAAGACGGAACGGACGTGTCTTAATAGGAACGGAGTGTCTTACCACTATATTGCCTGCCCTGTAAGCAAATTCAGCCTGGTTATTTTCAAGATACAGCGTAAAGCTAAAAAAAGAAAAAATAATAACAGTAATAATTATATTTTCAAACATAGCTAACGATATATCTACCTAAAGAAATAACTTACTATGTTATAATAATTGAAAGAGGACGTGCTCTTAATTACATCAATTGATGTAGCATAATATATGAGATTTTTATAAGAGATGGGAAGCCAGAGGCCACATTACACTTAATAGCTCGGCAAGCCGGCGCCCAGGAAATTTTTGTTACGCTACATGATAAAGCCCCGGTAGAGCGCACATAAAAGTTAACTACACAGAAGTGGAAGTAAAAACTGTGTCTAATTTATCTTTTATATCTTTGTTAATATAATGTTCTATTTTTACTATGTCACAAAGTTTTAGAAATTATTCTATTAATCATGGAGAGGGGTCGTAGTGGCGCAGCGGAACAAGGGTGTGATTGTAACGCGACGGTTGTGGGTTCAATTCACACTCGAGGAAGTGAAATATTAATTTACGTTTTTATTTCCATTTCTTCGCTCTGGTGTCGAGACAAAGGGCGGTGTTGAGTTCTGCCACTCAACACGCAATGCCTCCAGAATTCGGCAGAAAGTGGGGAATGGCCACTGCCTACCCTGTTCGGTGCGGGATTCAGCGTGAAGCTGGTCGTGAAGAGTATCAGTATTTAATATATTTCAGTAGTCACTTTAGATAAGATAGGTTCTTATAACCACTGACTGGTAAGACCTGTATTTAGAAATCGCTCTCAAGTCTGAGATCGATCTCAGACTATACGATAAATAAATACGGGACTAACTTCGTACTCCGTACACACGTACGATACATTAATCATGTAGACACGTCATAGTGTGGCTCTCGTTTATTAAAAAATGCATAGAGAAGGATAAATTTATAATAATAAAACTAGATGTTTTTAAAATGTTTACAAATTTTTAATTTCAGTAAAATCCTTTTGGAAATCCCTGCCATTATTTAATATTCACGTTCTTTTTTCGTTGTTATACAATGTTGATAAATAAATAAATAAAAGGAGAAACTACTGTATTTTTAAATGAATTATATACTTTTAGTTTTTGTTACGATGCCTGGAAGTACATATGTACTAATTATTTACAAGTAGATACAAGTATTTCTATGAATCTAATTGGATTATATTATAGTTTCAATTTCTACTCAAGATAATGATTAGGAAACGAGGAAGCAGGAAGTGATGATGAAGAAATAACATTTTGTTTTTTTTTCTTATTTTGCCATAATATTTGAGAAACAAAATTAGATATAGCAATGTATATAAAAATATAATAGAAAATTCCCAATATACAGATACTGTAATACTGAAAACAAAGTTATAGAAATCGAGTCTCTAAATAAGTACAGAAGGTTTACGACGGTTAAATATATACAATATTTAAATTAGCTCGCTCTTTGCGTTGTCAGTCCGCGAAATGCGTAAATTTACTTGGCTCTTAATTTATTATATTGAAAGCCATAGTAAATATTTAGAAATTGAGGTTTATTTAATATAATAAAGATATAATAAATATTTTTCTTTATTTTGTTTCAGTATTTTCATACAATTATTGATCGTATGAAAGTAGTTTATGTTGTAATTGTAGTTTAAGTTAATTCAATGTTGTACGCTGATTAAATTTGTCGAAAAAATCTTTGACCTCATATTTTTTCTTATTCTTCATTTCTGTTAAAATTTTAAAAAATATATATATTAAATCAGCTTCACGCTGTATCCCGGGCATGGCAGAGTAGGCAGAGAGAACCTAGTGTTCAAACACTCCTAGTATTGAACTCACAATCAGTTGCATTTACAGCCACACAATTGTACCCCAGCGGCACGACTGGCTTTTCCTACTATTTCTATTAATTTAACATTATTAATGTATATTTTATATAATTTTAAACGAAGTAAAGGACAACTGTGTGAACATATTTTGATCAACATGAAAGATTACTCTAGTTAAGCGACTTAGCCCGAGTTTCCATCGTCGTCGGTGGGCACACGACAAATTAGATTACTGTCAGTAAACATTAATTAACTTAAAATCACTGCCTCGGGCTAAAGTCTTATTGGCTGTTGATTTTCCTTTAAGTATTAACACTATGTTTATTATTTAGCCTTTTAAGTTTGACTATATTACCTTTCATTACATTTCCATATTGCTTTTTGTTTTTTTTTTTATTATTATTCTTTTACAATGTGATATTTTTTGTAAAATTCTTAAATAAATAAAAAATATCTATATAACTATATAGTTAATTATTCTACATATTTCGTGTAAATACCTGCTACAAATAATTCCTTTTAAAAACAAAATATTAATTCAGATGTATAATTTACACCAAAGTTTATTATTTTTTCAATAAATATATGATATTCTGAATGTTTTGTTTATAATAAGTAAAACTATAACTACTACTAGACTATAAGAAAAATATATATATTGAAGTTATTCATAATATTTATACAATTTAGTTGATTAATATTTCTTACAGAGACATAATATGTACAAAGATATCAATCAATGACAGCATAATTAATGATATTTGCTACATTATCTTCTTCAGAATAAACTCCTGCTCATTTCGCTCGCTGTAGTAATAAAAAGAACTTTTTGAAGTAACGGAAGCACTAAAGACAGTACTTCTTCATACACAATATTCTTGTTTTCTCTATCCTAAAAAATATAAATCTAAAAATGTTGTCCACGCAAAAAACTATGAACGAATTTAAGTAGTATATAGTAAAGAAGCACAACTTATTACTATATCAGAATACCTACCACATAGGCTATAACTTGTGTAAGGATTTTGTAGAGATTGGCTATAAATTAAAAACTAGACCTAAGCAGGCGAAGTCGCGTTAGTGTCGTTGGCTTAATAATATAAAAAAAGATATTTGGGAAAATCTTATCTAAACCTTAACGAATGAAACGTTACCGACCGAAACAATTGATAGTACCAACTATATATACTAAATTTCACTTCTGGTATATAAATCAATATATAGGAAGAAATGTTAATTCTGTACATAAAATATTTAAGAAAAATATTAATTGAATCTATTGATATTAATTGAATATATTGATTAAAGATAACATAAGAAAAGAGACTGAGGTCCTCCAACTGGCTCAGTAATTGCAGTTGCTATCAGATCACTTTTGGGGACGAAATTTTTGACCATCCAGCTTTGATCTACCCTATATATATATATATATATATATATATAATTCCAGGGACTGCAATGTAAACATAGCATAGTGTAAATAGGCCAAATTAGAAACATCTGGTGTTGTACTAACTCCCCAACGCTGGCTTAATTTACATCATGGATCACTTATCACAGTAATTAATTGAATATCGCTTACGCACATATATAGGTATGATATGAACACCATAACTGAAAATTAACCATTTTCACTTAGCGAGACTAATATTGGAATTAGTGATTATGCTTTAGTACTTACTACTTGTTTAAATTAAGGCCAAATTTCTATTAAATATGCTTATTTTCCTCTCTAACGCCAAAAACTGAAACAAAAAAGAACTTAAAATACTTCCATATGAAGCCTGCTTGTGTGGCCTAAAAAGTTAGGCATGCCTAAAGTTTTTATTTTAGATACGTAACAAAAACTACTACAAACAAAAACTCGCATATGAATGTATATTTAGCAGCAACAAAACGCTTAATTCATCTCCCATATATATACTCGTAGAGTGGTAGGCTATTTGAAAGTAAGCTAGTGAGAAATCATTTCTTTCTTTACTTTTAGCATTCAGAAATAAGTAAAATGTCTTAAGTAAAACTAGTTGCTATAATTTATCTAACTGAAACTAATAGTAATTAGTGAAATATACTTTTTTTATAAAAAGACATTTTTTTTATTTTTAAAAACTTTATTTTATTTTTACTAGCGGGTTCTTTTTCAGCTGATTTTTTATATGATATGGTAGTTAATGTCTCCTCACTTACCTTCCCTACATACTAATTATTAAAAACACGTATCTTGGATTTCCTATACTACATACTATATTTAGTTTATCAAAAAAGTTGAGTAAATACTAAACCTATTCGAAAATAACAGCGTACCATTTTTTGTCGTACCTGTCGTAATAGATAGCGTACACAAGTTTGATTGGCATCGGTTGCGCCCAATTGAACGCGCCTAGACCATTTAAATCCGTCATGCGTCGTTTGTCCTCTAAATTTTATAAAAAGTTGGCAGTTCATCTAAATTTCTGTATAAGTGTTGAAGCAAATGATTTCTTCGATGACTTCGATGTAAGTTAACGTTGTTAAGTTAAGTTGTTAAGTTAACAAAAAAATTGTAAGAGAAATAATGATTTCTTATTATAACAAAAATATTATAAAATTATAACATTTTCACTAGACTAGTCGTTTATTTCCTCAGAGAAGTCGGTCACTCCTCTCAGTATTTCATAAGGGTATATGATGTATATAACGACGAGCTCTTCACTTGACATGACTATTTTAAGGAATAAGTGGGTGGCTAGGGTCGACACAAATACCGATGTCTGCATTACTGCGGTCTCTTTAGTTTGACGAAGGTAAAACCCGACTTTCTGGCTATCCTATCCGAAGGCTGATAGCCTCTGAATGGTGCCATTGTTTATTCGTATATATAACAACATTTATAATATAACAATAATCTACCTTATTTACTTTTGAAAATATAGTTCTAGAACGAAATTCTAAAAGTAAATTGAGTTACGTCGTCGTTTATGTAATGGTGTTAATTATTGCATGATTGTTGAAGTATTTACTTTGGTCAAAATCGAAACTATACTATATTATATAGAAATATGTTGAGTTAGAGAATGAGAGAGACTAGAGAGAGTACATAAAAGGTATTTAAAAATATCTCCATTTTACTTAAATTGTTATTTTTATCAGTTGCGAGGTCTAATGCATTATTGTAATTTTACAGTAGATACTTATGGGTAATATAATTTTAGATATTATTATAGTCAAGGATCGAACTTAGTGTAAAATTAATTTAAACGAGGTTTTACTTATTGTGTAACATCGTATTTTCTAATCTATATATATAAAATGGAAAAGTCACTCACTCATCACAAAATCTCAAACTACATGTGCTAGAAATCTCAAATTTTGCATAGGAGTTATTTATAGGACGTAGGTGCTCTCTTAGACAGGATTTTGCAATATTCGACTTCTAAGGGGTTATTTTTGGGGTCGAAAGTTTGTGTGAAACTTCGTTACTACAAATGCTAGGAGTCTCAAATTTTGCATAGACGTCAGTAGGACGTAGTCATGGAGACAGAAATTAATAATAATATAGTTCACGCGGGTGTAACCGCGAGCGGGCCGCTAGTATATTTATATGAATCATAACGTATAAAGTTTTTTATTATATACTTCGTTAGGAATAAAATAGATAGATGATTTATCTAAAAATGTATCCGCTTACAAAGATATTGTTGTTCCAATTTGTCGGGATTCTGTCAATGTACCATGTTTTCCTTGTATATAAAAGAAAAAATATGATACAATAGTTACGTAAATCGTACACTATACTTACACTGTAGATACAAAGTTAGAAAGTATTATTTTATCAATTCTAATATAATTCAAATTTGCATTTAGCAAAATATATCATAATAATACAATACAAAAAAAAATATTACACCTAAATGAAATTCGAACTTGCATCTGTTTTCTGAAAATGAAATGTTTGACATAAACAAATAACTTGCTATTTTTTTTTTCAAAATATAATTTTACCAAAATATATTCTTTCTTTTCCGTTTTTATTAAATAAAAGTGAAATGTATATAGCAACATTTGCAATTCAAACGTCAATAATATCTGTTTTCGTGGTACTTCGGTCTCTATGAATATTGTATGGACTATAATAATCGTATTTTTGTGATATTACACATAGGTCTGCTTAAATATGGTGTACAAGATGGACGGCTATGGCGTTCGAGGAGTCTTTTAACCCAATTCAATTTGGTTGCGAGCCAAGCGCTTATCTGCGGTTATACTTATAATATTGACAATTTTCCTATTCTTACTATATTTAAGCTTAATCGGAATAAACAGAAAGTAAAAGATATAATATAATGAGTTTTTTTACAGCTTCACGCTGCAAGCATATTTAATAAAAAATATTTAAATTTATAACTTTGGCTCGTGATGCACATAGTAGTTCAGACCTTTATAATTGTGAAGACAGCGTTTATGTGAGAAAAGTGAGTGAGAGAGAGTTTAAGTGAGAACTTTCAGAACAAATAAAGGAAAACACCCAAAACGTGAAAATTTATTTTATAAATTACACTTCCCGTTGATATCCTGAATTTTGGTACGGATGTTTATGGAATTTGATAGGTTTTTTTTAATAATTTATTAGGATTTTATAATAAATATATTTCATACCTACATTACTTTTCAAAATTGATAAGTCTTAGTATTCTATGAAGAGTACAATGAGGATAATATAAAAACTTTGGTTCAGTAAATAACTTGTTATTGAAAAGCAATTAACGAAGTCGTAGAAAACATGAAATTTCTGCTTTGTTCCTTCATATTTTAATGGAAAAAGTTACGCAATAATGTCTCTCTGAGATTTTTTGACAGAAAGCTTTGTATAAAAATCTACAATTCCACTTCCAAGTTAAAAATAAATGTTTTAAAATCATCAATTATTTTATTTTATTTATAACTAGTGGCCCCCGCGTGGCTTCGCCCGCTTAAAAACACAATTAATTACTTTTACATCTCAATTACTTCCGTGAAACAACTCTTTATATCGACATAACTTTTTTATTTGTGTGTGTGTGTGTAAGTGAAGCTTGCCACCATCCAATAATGAAAATTGTATTTATATGGGTTCAGCCAATTCTAAGATTAACGTGAACAAACGCACAAAAACAGACATTTCATTTTGTCATAATTCTCTTACAATAAATTAATATATACTATTTTGAACAACCTTACAATTTTTGGAACACTTTTATTAAATAAATACACAACGAGTATAATATGGCTTAAGAAACATTTAGATAAGAGTACGACATAATCAAAACATAAACATATAAAAACAAAGTTGGCGTTGTTTCTCAAGCTCAGTCAAACGATATCTCTCGGGAGAAGGCAGCCAGAGCTTAGTTGTTTATGTCAGACTTGCAGTGGACAAGACGTGTACTGTGATAAGGGTTCGCGGGATGAGCGAGTTATTACATTTGTAAGTTGCTATTACAATGACGTCACTGGTCATTTTCGGTTAGTCAATATAAAAATTAAAAATACTATTTATTTTCTATTGCTTTAATTTACTATTCTGATTTGGTCTACATTAATTGTTTTATTTTCTATTCTATTACTATATACTAGTTCAATTTACTATTGTTTTATTTAATGTCATAATCCAGAGAGAAACCACTTGTGGTGTAGAACTTGGTTCGACTCGAGGAAATAAAATATTTAATATTTTCATTTCCGTCCCCGACGAGGCTAAGTGCGGCAGTGAGTTTGACCACTCAACTCACAATGCCTCAAAAATCCGACGGAAAGTGGGGACGGAGTGGTTCAACATTAGAGTCCTTGTGCCTACTCTGTTATTATTGGAACTTGTTTTAATAGGAACTATAAAAGTGAGTGGTAATAGAGGTAGGGGGAGACCTCGGTTGACCTTCGAATACACATTATTGAAAATACTGGAGGAAGGTCTCGTAAAAAGCAAGACGACCCCCGGAGATTGATGACAATGGACGAAAGAGACCATATGCAGAGACCGTACCGCTTGGCGAGTTTTTTTTTCTGACTACCCCGCTTGAGATATAGCGTAAACATCCTTTCCATTTCATTAATTTTCCAATTTCAATGACAAAAGGGTAAAGATTCGTCCTGATTTTGGACTAAATTCCTCTACTCTACTTCGCTAATGTCAATGTAAAGTATATTTTCGTTACGTTAAATTTGTTTTACCCGGCCTGGCTACACCCGGGGTGAAGATAAATTTCGATTCCCAATATACGATATATTGCAAATGAACGCAAATCAGATAGCGATACAATGTATCAATAGGTTACTCCTATACCTAAATATATTACTGTAAAATACAAGAAATCTATGGAAATATAAAAAAAAATAATAAAATAAATGATATTATAATACATTCCAAATTAATAAAGATAATTTCATAAACGTTGTAAGCAATATTATAAATATACCACTTAGACTCATTCATTGAATGTGATTAATCAAAGTCACAGGGTCAAGCTGCGTAAGCAGAAGGAACTAAGGGAAGAATAAATTCTTTAATGTATTTCCGAATAAAATGGCCAGTTTATTTTTTTGTTAGTATAATTTCGTACTTAATTACGGATTCTTCTATTAATTGAATAGAATTGTGTATGATTTAGTTTTAGATTTAGTCATATTACGTTTGTAGACTAACATATAATTTGAAAATCTTAATTATTTTTACGTACATTGCCCTTCTAGTTTCGTGTTTACCATATGTACAATTATTTCTTACATACATAATTCGAAAAAAAAACACAATTATAAAAAAATATTATCAAAACAACCATGCGACTGTAAACACGACAGTTTTTGGGTTGGATTCTCACTCAAGGAAATAAAATATCAAATATTTCCATTACCTACAGAATAGGGCGGAAAACAGAAAACAGAATTGTCTTAATGGGAACTGAGTGAATTAACATTAGATTTCCAGGTTCCCTCTGTCTACTCTATTATTTGCGGGAATCATCGTATCGTAGAAGCAAAAAATAAATAAAAGAAAATACAATAAATAGAAATTTCCCCACCGCATCGCTTTCGTACTTAATTTACATCCACAAACCAGCAAAACACCTACCTGTTAACTGGAAAACAGGCTTGACGTGTGAAAACCCGGGGTCAAATTCAAAGACTCTTTCATCATGATCAAACAAGGCTCATGATATAAATTGTACTTGTATCTCTGCCGGAGGGAAATCATTTACGACGCGGAAACGTTAAAATGTCAGCTGAAATTACGTCTTTAGAGGCAATTGTAGAGTTAAGGACTTGATAAATTTACTTGTTTGTAAAGGTTGTTTATGTAGGTAAATGTGATTTGGATGGCAAATTTATTTATAGTGAATGATTGTATTTGTATTCATAATATTGGAATGTTCTTCATTTTTAGGGTTCTGTATCTTAAAACGAAAAACGGAACCTTGTAGAGTGCCTTTGTTGTGCGTCTGTCGTGTCGGTCAGTCTAGAGTATTTACCTCAACGAAATTGATTCAGAACCCTCGATATCCGAGTCCAACTCGCATTTGACCGGTTTGTGGTTTTGTCTTTGCTACCTTCTTCTTCTCACGTGTAAGAGATGTACATTTATAAATATATAACATTTTTAAATTATATAACATTATATTTATAAGGAAAGTAATTTACAAATTGTAATCTTACATTGAATTCCCTTAAGATCGGTGATATCTCTAATTCAACCACTCCGCTGTATTAAGCCATATAGTCTCGCAGGGATTCAAACACATATGTAACATAATATTATATCTAGTATATAGAATTAAAGTTTTATATATTTTATTAAAAATTAAATTAAATTAAATCAGCTTAAACAATAATTGCAATACAAACAATGGAGAAAATAATACGACCTTATTGTTCATCTATGGCTTTAGAATATCTTTAAATATCATACTTTTTAAAGTATGATATTTAAAGATAGTAGTAAGATGGTAGTTTTTAAAGTGTATCAATTTAATTATTTGAATTGATTTTAATTATTTAAATTAATTATTTGGATTTATGTCTCTCTACAAGATACTACTATACTTTTTACGCTACTAACATTTCCAGAAAATTGCAATTGAAGCACCCCCGTAACACTCCCGTGCAAACCCGTACAATATCTATAAAAAAATGCAAAAGCAGTTTATCAAAGGAAATTTATTTAATAGGATAACGAAACACGAGCAACAAAAAACAAAGGCAGGATCGAATATTTATTAAGTTTTTTACTTTATAATGAACTTTTAATGCTATGTTGAATATTTTGTTGTAGTCCGCAATCGGTGCGGTAGTATGGCTCAAAGTAGAAAATATTAAATATTTAAATAATAATAATAAAAAAATTAAATCAGCTTCACGCTGTATCCCGCACACAGCATGTAGCATGTAGGCAGAGGGAACCTAGTGTTGAGTAAAGGAACTCAACGCCGCCCTTTGCCTCGATACCAAAATATAATCATTAATTGTATAAATTAGTTTATTTTACCAGCTATAAGTAAGTAAAAAATATGGATATACTTATTTATATTATATCTGAAAGTAATAAACTAATGGGTGATGCTGGGACTTTCATCTTTTCATAAGAGCGAAGAATGGATGGTTATTTATAAAATGGAAAAAAATCATGTAATAAAGTTGAATTGTGTAGTCTACTGTAGCATTTGTATGAAAAGAGTAGTTTTTCTTATGTAGTGAATTGCAAAAGTTTTGATTTTAAATATAAAAAGCATCAGCTTCACTTTTTTACATATATTCCAAGTAACGGAAAAGAAACCTAGGGTTAAACCCTTCGTTCTCTACTGTGTGCCTTGTCCTTTCAATGAAAACATTCAGTACATTGAAAGGACAAGGCAATCGGGCGTTCGGATCACCTGATGGTAAGTGATCACCGCCGCCAAAGACCAGAGGGCAGAGTCAGAGCAGACTGTAGTGTTCCAAAGGAGCTACAAGTACGTTGCCGATCTTTAAGGTGGAGATAGTCGCGCTTTTTAGAGGTACCCATGTCATGTCGACCCGATAACACTCTAGTAACAGGTCAAACAGTTCTTCAAAACTCTCTCTATGATAAATGTGGTAGAAAACGCAGAGAATAACCAGTTTTATTAGTGGGCAACGGAGTGTCTTAACACTAGGTTCCCTCCATCTTGTTTTATTTTCAATCAAAATTAAATAAATAATAAAGTGATGCTTTAAATAATATTCAATTTAACACATGACACGTATCACGGAAACTGAATGAAGCTTTTGAGTAATTTCAGTTTTCTAGGCCAACGCTCTCAGCGTAGAGCATTCTTCCACAATACTGTCGCAGTTCTTCACACATCATTCACAAATGTCATATATAATAATAATATGCATAAATAGTGCAATAATTTATCAATTATATAACCTAGTCTTAATCGACGTATTAGGATAATAAACTTATAATGTATTTTCAATGACTTAAAACTCCTGAAGTTTGTACCACGTTTGTTTAAAATTACAAACTAATTAAAAGTTTCCTACACTTCTTCGCAATTTCAGTAAAGGAAGGTAATCTTTAAACCAATTTGAAGGGTTGCTAGTGTTTTAATCTTTTTCTGTCAGTTGAAATATAATATTTTGTTCTGTTATCTTCTTTATTATCAGCTTCACACTGCCCGCACACAGCAGTGTAGGCAGAGGATAGTGTTAACACATCCCTTTCGCCACTTTCTGGCGAATTCTGGGGGTATTGCGTGTTGAGTAGCAGAGCTCAACGCCGCGCTTCGCCTCGACACCAGAGTGAAGAAATGAAAATATAAATGTAAATAAATATTTCACTTCCTCGAGTGAGGATCGAACCCACAACCAGACGATTTTGCAACACACTTTATGTCCTTGCACTATGACTGGCCTCATTTCAGATAGAAAATGTATAATTTTATTTTATTCACAAAAATGCTTTGAGTTATCTTTTCCAAAAATGTTGTAAAAGCTGAGAGTAATCATTACCTTTGACATTCGATACGAGAGCAAGGCTTGTCTTCGTCATAATAAATCACCAAAAGCATGTAAAT